>APFE030792508.1:5480-82743 GCA_000404065.3 Pinus taeda
TTGTATAAGAATCAGTTGCAGGAAAAGAAACAAGAAAAAGAAAACAAGGAATACACAGTTCTTGATGAAATCACTGAAAAAGTAAAGGCGCCTGAAAATAATAATAATCAACAACCACAACCACAACAACCACCACAATAGCAATAGGCACCCCAAACACCTGAAAGTGGTGTTAGAAGATCTACCAGGATAAGTAGACCCCCTGAACGATACTCTCCTTCATTATATTATTTATTGTTGATTGATTCTGGTGAACCAGAATGTTATGAAGAAGCAATGCAGGTTGAAAGCAGGAAGAAGTGGGAGGTAGCCATGGAAGAAGAGACGGACTTCTTAATTCATAACCAAACTTGGGACTTAGTCAGGGTGCCTGTAGGAAAACCTACATTGAAGAATAAATGGGTTTACAGGCTGAAGGAAGAAGATGGAGGAAAATAAAGGTACGAAGCTATACTTGTGCTGAAGGGGTTTGCATAGAAGAAAGGTATTGATTTTGATGAAATATTTTCTCCTATTGTTAAAATGACTTCAATAAGAGCTATTTTAAGTCTAGTAGCAGTTGAAGATTTGCATCTTGTGCAGCTAGAGGTAAAGACAACCTTTCTCCATGGGGATTTGGAGGGAGAGATATATATGCAACAGCCACAAGGATATGAGGCGAAAGGGAAGGAGAAACTAGTGTGTAGGTTGAAGAAGAGCTTGTATGGCTTAAAACAGGCTCCAAGGCAGTGGTATGTAAAATTTGACAAGTTTATGTCTGAACAAGGTTATACTAGATGTCACTCTGATCATTGTGTTTATCTAAAAAAGAAAAATGATGGCAGCTATATTATATTGTTATTGTACGTAGATGACATGCTTATTACAGGGTCTAACATGCAGGAAATGAATGTGCTCAAAAGAAATTGGCAAATTCATTTGCAATGAAGGATTTAGGAGCTGCAAAACAAATCCTTGGTATGAGAATCACTAGAGATAGGAAAAATCGCAAATTAACATTGTTTCAGAATGAGTACATACAAAAGGTGTTGAAAATATTTAATATGCACAATGCAAAACCAATTAGTACACCTTTTGCTAGCCATTTCAAACTTAGTAAGGAAATGTGCCCAAAGACTCAAGAAGACATGGATTATATGTCTAAAGTTCCATATGCATCAGCAGTTGGAAGATTAATGTATGCAATGGTATGCACAAGGCCTGATATTGCACAGGCAGTGGGAGTTGTAAGCAAGTACATGAACAATCCAGGAAAGGAACATTGGATGGCAGTGAAATGGATTCTCATATATTTGAAAGGTACCACAAATCAAGAATTATGCTTTGGTGGTTCAAACATTCTCTACAGGGATATATTGATGTAGATATGGCAGGTGACAGAGATAACAAGAGGAGCACTACAAGATATGTATTTACTGTAGGTGGAACAACTATCAGTTGGGTTTCAAAAATACAAAGTGTTGTTGCACTTTCAACAACAGAAGCAGAGTATGTTTCTGCTACAGAGGCTAGTAAAGAAATGAATTGGTTACAAAGGTTTATGGGTGAATTGGGTAAGGAGCATGATATGGGCACGTGATACAATGATAGCCAAAGTGTGATTCATCTTGCAAAGAACTCAGCATTTCATTCTAGGACTAAACACATAAAGTTCAAGTACCATTTCATACGATCAGTGTTGGAAGATGGAGAGTTGAAGCTGGAAAAGATACACACTAGCCAGAATCCTGCAATATGCTAAAAAAAGTTGTAACCAAGGAGAAACTGAGAATATGCTTAGTTTCAATTGGTCTTGAAGTATGATGAAGAAGATTAGAAACAACCAGGTCCAAAGAGGAGTCATTTTCCAGCAAATGAAGCAGCGATGGAGTTGCTATAATCAATCTCCAAGTGGGAGATTTTTGGGTGTGGAGCATGATTATCTTCTGTATTCAAAGGTATCGCCACATTGGACCCCAGTTCGAAATGGGGTGGCAACGTCGCCTGTAAAATATTCGCTACAAGGGGGGTCCAGGGGGGAGCGCCCCCCCCCCCCGGCAGGGGGTTTTAGGGGCAGTGTCCCCGAAGCTAAGAATAGATGTAAAATTTCCTTGTAAAAGTATAGTAATTTCTAGTCAATCTGAGCCGTTCATTAGGTGGAGATCTGACGGTAGAAGTTATGTTTAATTTAGGGTTTTTTTCCCTAGAAGGAAACCCCTCACTATATATGAGGGAATTGTATTGCGTCTATGTAGATCTGTATTCTGAGTGAGAAAGAGGGAGGAGATTGAGAGCGAAGAGGGTGTTACAGTGGATCTACTATAGGTTGTATCTCTTCAGTTTGCTAGATAATATAAAAGGAAGGACTGGTTGTTTCTCCGTGGACGTGGCCCAAACTGGGTGAACCACGTATATATGTGTCTCTCTTGTTTTATGCATTTTTTGTGTTTATATTTCTGCAATATTTTATGTGTTTTGTTGCTCCGTAATATATAATTTTCTAACATATGTGTTTTATGTGTTATGCTCTCGCATTTTTTATTTTATGTGTTTTGGAATTTGTATGCAGGTAATTTCTGTACGAGGTTAAAACCTACAAGGGACACTGACACAACACTAGGAAAAATAATCCCTAGATGTTGGCATGCCTTAGCATGAGAGTGTCTAGAGCCCCCTGAATGTTGTCAAGTCCATATCATGGGAGTGTCTGGGAGTCAAGTGGTTTAAAACCTCAGTGGGACCAGGGGGCTAGCTACTTGAGTGGTTGGGATGGTTCCTGGGAGCCTTGTAGCTAATGTGGCATGCCTGTATGTTTTGTTTCCGTCGATTCCACTTCCTTAAGGTCACATAGGAGTTTTAATCTAATCATAGTAGCCTCTTGTCACATGTTTACCCCGGTTGGTCGGTTACTTGGGTAGATGTGGGAGGAGGGTATTACAGAGTGGTATCAAAGCATGGTTCACCCCTTAGACTGGATGGGCGGTGTGTTGGTCATTCATTCATGTCATTTTCATGTGTGTTAATCATTATTGTGGTCTATGTGCTTGTTGCATATGCATGGTGTTGGGCATGGTTGTAGTGATATCACCATGTGAAAGAGGATGTTGTTGTTATGAAGTATGTCGTGATGAGTGTATGATTGGTTACATGTTGTTTATGCTTGCATATTGTTAATTTACATTGGTATGGTTTTGTTTTCATGCATGAGGTCATGGTATGTGTAGTTGATATGGTCATGCATTGATGATTGGACTCTAGCTAGTCTAACGAATACATGGTTATGTGCTTATGTATTATATGTCTATATGCTGTTATGATTATGTTACACATGTATTATGCTGTTTTGATGATCTTGTAGATGAGATATCTTCCCCGAAGTATGCTAAGGTACATTGGATTTTTGTGATTTGGTTTAGCTGACATAGTATGCCTTGCAGGAAAGAGATCAAAATGACTAGCAAGACGGTAGACTACAAAGACTTTCCCTATGAATCAGATGAGTAGTGTGGTGCTGGGAACTCTTCATGACTTAGTAGAAACATTGAGAAGCTTTAAGGAAGAAATAAGGATTCGTAAGGTGAACAATGGCAAAATCATACATGCACAAGAGAAACAAGCAAAGGTTAATGCTATACTCCTTCAAAGTTTGTCAGAATTGTAGCGGCAATGGCCTCTTTAGATAAACCATGGATAGGAGGATAGAATTAATGGGGCATATGGGAGTAGGTCTCATGGTGGTTACAACTCGAATAGAGATGGCATGGTTAGAGATGGCATATTGTTGGACACTCCAGATAAGAGAGCTGATGGATACATGTATTATTTTAGTTATGGTTCTAACAAGCATCATGATCCTCATCGTTATCATCATTATAGGAGGAGTGATAGGGGATACTTTCCAGACGAGTTAAAGAAAGAAAAGCCACCTAATTTTAATGGAGATTTGAAGAATCCAAAAGATGCAAAGGTTTGGATACTTGAGATGAAGAAGTGTTTTGAGTTGCATTATTACGTAGATAATATGAAGGCTAGAATAGCTATCTTTAGTGTGAGAGGTAAAGCAGACATCTGGTGGGAAGATGTGAAGCGAGTTAGAGACATCAAGATAGATGACTTGAGTTAGCATGAGTTCCAGAGGATTCTTAGGAAGAAGTACTTGTCAGAAAGGTAGTATGATATTAAGGCCAAAGAATTATATGAGCTAAAGATGGGATCAATGACACATGAAGAGTACATGACTAAATTCCTGGAGCTATTGAGGTATGTATCGTATCTTAAAGATGAAAAGGCTAAAGTTCAGTGATTTTTCAGTGGATTTTCATTAGCGTTTAGAGATCTTATTGAGAATTATTAGCCTCAATCACAAGAGGAAGTTAATGGAGAATTGAAGCATTGTTATGAACAATCAAAGCGTAAGAATGAATCTCAACAAGGATTGAAAGGGAAAGAGAAAGGAAAAGGTAAATGGAAACTGAAAAGGGCAAGGCCTCAAAATGTATATAAGAAATAAAATGTGGCACCACAGAAGAGGTTCAATGCGGCTAGACAAGGACATGGGTCGCAACAGCGACATACATATGAGGGTACTAGTCAGTTGGAGTGTTGGACATGCGGTAAGGAGCACCTTAAGAGAGAATGTCTATAGAATAAGGGTGGTTGGCCTTAGATATATAGTGCATAGGAGGCACAAAATTTTGGGGATGTTGGTCAGAGCGTTCCCCATGTTTATGTAGCATTAGATAACAAACAGGTAGACCATCAGGAATCTGTCACTGAGATGGACGGTAAGCTTTGTGATCAAGTTATTTATATTTTGATTTACCCTCAATCTAATTATAGCTATCTTAGTTCTGACTTGGTGGACAAGTGTGGTTTGAGTAAGGAATTGCATGTAGAATCTTGGTTAGTGCAGTTGGCTACAGGTTCAAAGAAGCAAGTTCATCATTGAGTAAGAGCTTGTGCATTTGATTCGAATAGTATGCCTACTGCAACACATTTGAATGTATTACCGTAGGGATCATATAGTATGTTTTTGGGCATGGATTAGTTGTATCTTCATTGATCTAGGTGGATATTAGTGTCCACCCGCCAATTCCACTTGGACCCCACCATTTCTTCTTTCAGTTTTTCAGTTTCCTTAATTGTAGCACAATTTACTATTTTTAGCATTTTTTCAGGTCCTAAACTTCCGGAGCCGTTTTGAGGCCCTAAACGACTTTTTTTTTGGAAATCTACCGCCGGTGAGCTTTTTTCTAAATTCGTCTTTTTCATCATAATCCTTAGAGAGATCTTTCCAACGAGTTATCATGCACGTCAAATGAAGATAATATGACCAAGTCACGAGCCCGGAAAGTTGGTTGTCCAACTCACCCCAACGGGGTCCATAAACTCTTGGTGTTACATCTCCTCGAGTTAGGGTTTTGGTTGTTTAGGGTTTGCTCTTATTGTTCAATAATAAAAAGGCCCTTGAGCCTCATTTTAAGGTAGTTCAGAGGCATGTAGCCACCACATCTCTTCTCAAAGATAGGCTACCATTGCCCTAGCTCATTTATTTCCATTTCTGTTTGTAAGCATATTTCAGTATTTTACATTAATGAAATGAAGTATTATTTCCGCTGGATCTTTGTGTTTATGGTTATCTCTGTAATTTGTTGCATTCCTGTTTAAATCCAGATCATTCATAGAAATAAGGTGGATTGTTATGAAAAATCCATTGAGTGTGTGGATGAAAATAGGGAACCAAGAGTTTTACAGGGAAAGAAGAAAGCCACATTAGTTAGGATGGCGACAGCTATGCAGGCCAAGCGCAATCGTAGGAAAGGGTGTGTGCTATTTACATTACATATTTCTAGTGAAAAAGGTAAGGAATTGAGGATACAAATGTTTTGAGCAGGCACCTAGTTCTACAGTAGTTTCAAAATGTGTTTCCCGAAGAGATTTCAGAGTTGCCACCTCCTAGGGAAGTAGACTTTTCTATTGAGTTAGTGCTAAGGGCAGCTCCAACATCAAAAGAACCTTACAGGATGAGCACACCTGAGTTGGTAGATTTGAAGTTGTAGTTGAAGTAAATGTTGGACAAAGGACAGATTAGACCAAGGTATCACCATGGGGTGCATCAATATTGTTTGTGAAGAAGAAAGATGATACTCTCATATTATGGATTGACTATAGGCAGTTGAACAAAGTGACTATCAAGAACAGGTGTCTGTTGTCGAGGAGTAATGACTTGTTCAATCAATTGAAGGGAGAATAAGTGTTCTCGAAGATTTATTTGAGATCAGGATACCACCAAGTATGCATCAAAGAGGAGGACATTTTAAAGACAACTTTCCAGACCAGGTATGCGTAACACCTTCCTCCCACATTTACCCAAGTAATCGACCAACAGGGGTAAACATGTGATGTGAAGTTACTATGACATGATTCAACTTCCTAAATCACATTAAGGAAGTGGAACCAACAGAAACACACCATACAAACCTTCAACATTAACAATAGGACCCGTAGGAACCATCCCAACGTTTCTACTAACCATCCCATGGGTCCCATTGAGTTTTTAAGCTATTAAACCTCTATACGCTCCCATGCTATGGGCATGCCAGTGCCTAGAGAGCTTTGGATGCTCCCACAAGCCTGCATGCCTACATCTAGGGACTATTTCCAGTAGAACTATGCCAGAGTTCGGGAAATTTAAGGCACTTTTCAAGCCTAGAATTCTGGCCACTACCCAAAACTTGTTGTAACTTTTAGAATCCATTAAACACATGATGACAAGACTAATAAACCAAAAACTAACTCTAGGACTAGGCCTGACCATCCCCAACTAGGACTGGCATTCTGTCAAACACTTGGCATCAATGCAATCTACAAGTGTAAATGACAGATCTAAGCATGGGGGTCTCATGCTTATCTAAGATTCTCTATGAAGCATTGTTTCCTTATCTCTTTAGCTGCAGTTTCATCAATTAAGCCATAGATACATTTTTCATTCATATAAAAGTAAAAACATGATGGGAGCCATACATAGCCACTATCATAGTACATATTCATAACCAACATAATAGAAACATAAATACCAAGGATACAATAGTCATAGTATCCACATATAAATCAATATAATAATCATGAGATAAAAAGGAGAAATAACCTCATATTAATGATGCAAAAGCCAACCCGGTATGGGTCTACCACGTTCCACCCAACCGTAGAATGGCTGAGCCAAATATCTCTTCAACCATTCACCCTCATTCCATATTCGAATCATGAATATGGGATTTCATATAAAAAATCAATCCAAAACCATTTAGGGCTTCCAGAGGCCATCCACCTTAATCCATCAAATACTGATTCCACCTCACGCTCGGAAATCACAAAACCATCATCAGATTGGTCTCTACCCAAGCCTTCTAGGGCTCCAGAACATTTGTTCCAACCAAGGCTTCCAAGGCTAGTAACTCAACCCACATTTTTTCAGGCTTCCAGAGCATTTGTCCAACCAGGACTTCCAAGAATACTAACTCAACCCATAGCTTTTTCTGGGCTTCCAAAACTAGTAAGTCAACCCAACAAGGGCTTCCAAATATTTTGTCCAACCAAGGCTTCCAGGACTAGTAACTCAACCCAAGTTGTTACAGGGCTTCCAGATCTTTTGTCCAACCAAGGCTTCCAGGACTAGTAAATCAACCCAATCCATTACAGGGCTTCCAAAGCATTTTTCCAACCAAGGCTCCAAGAATTAATAACTCAACCCAAGCTAAACGAAACATGAGAAACGAATAAATAAACCCATAACACCATGGCTATCCAGGAAATGGAAAGGTTAGGCAAATCGACTGTCAATCTAGGTAATCCTCCATGTCAATGACAGATCGTGACCAATAAACCACATATATTCGCCATGCATGCCAAAACTAGTGAGAAAAACATACATGCAAATTGGAACCTGCAAGCCAAATCTGTTGTAGTTGTTGATCCCAATTCCTCTTGCACTTTCCTACTCTTCCTTTGCCTCCTTGCTCCAAAACTCCAAGTATAACACGCTCTCTAAGAGTGCTCCAAGAAACTCTATGTGTCCAAGAGTAAAAGAGAGAGAGAGAGAGAATAGAAGTGAGTGCCACCAAAATTGAACTGACCAATCCCACCCACCAATCGTCAGAAGCCTTTTTATTAATGAGGCCTCTATTATCTTTATTATCCATTATTATCGTTCAATTCCCTCCTCACATGCAACCTATGACCTTTCACCTTATTTTTCTCCTAATTGCCGCTATTTTCACAAATAAATGTGCCAAAATGCCTCTTTACCTTTCGAAATGCCCTTTCCATTGCCTTTACCAATTTCCTTAGCCATAATAAACCAAATGAACACCCACTAGGATGTTTTACGCACCATTTAGCTTGGAATACGTGTCCCATAATCATGGTCTTATATATTTTTACATGATTTTTTAACCAGGGTTTTTATAGTATGGGTATTATGAGCTTATTGTAGTTCCATTGGTTTGACTAATGCTCCAACTACGTTTATGTGTTTGATGAATAATGTATTATGTGCATATTTGGATAGGTTTGTTATTATTTTCATTGATGACATATTGGTATATTCTAAAAATGAGGAAGAGCATGTCGAGCATTTCGCAGCAGTGTTGAGGTTGTTGAGAGAGCATTAGTTGTATGCTAAGCTCAACAAGTGCAGTTTCTTTCAGATTGAGGTACACTACATGGGACATCTTGTTTCCAAGGAGGGCATAGTAGTGGATCCAGAAAAGATAAGGGCCATCATGGAGTGGGTAGCTCCCAAGAATGTGGATGAGGTGTGATATTTCATGGGGTTGGCAGGCTATTATAGGAGGTTCATCAAGAACTTCTCACGTATTTCTTATCCTATTACATCATTGTAGAGGAATGGTAAGAAGTTTGACTGGACAGAGGAGTGTGAGGCTAGTTTTGAGTAGCTTAAGCAGTTGTTGACACATACACCAGTGTTAAATATTGCATATCTGGACAAAGATTTTGTAGTATTTACAAATGCTTGCAAAAGAGGACTTGGTGGAGTCCTTTTGCAAGATGGACAGGTGGTATGCTATGAGTCACGAAAACTAAATGAGCACGAGTAGAAATACCCGAAACATGATCTTGAGTTAGCAACAACCATAAATGCATTAAAGATGTGGAGGCACTATCTTCTTGGTAGGAGGTTTGCGTTGATGTGTGATCACATTGGGTTGAGGTATTTGTTTGATCAATTGAGTTTGAACGTTTGACAAGATAGATGGTTGGCCACGACCAGTGAGTTTGACTTCGAGATTAGGCACATCAAAGGAAAGGAGAACAGGGTGGAAGATGCTCTTAGTAAGGGAATACAGGTAAATCATATAGTAGTTATGAGTTCTTAAGGGACAGATTTACATGATAGGATCTTGTAGGCAGGTCAGTAGGATGTCAAGTATATGGAGATTGTGCACAGGTTGCAGCAGAGTACAAGTACATGTACAAGTAGCGGTATAGGTGCAGGTGCACATGATGTGGACTATTGTCTTACAATAGATGGATTGGTTAGATTTAGAGACAGGGTATATGTGTCAGACAATAGTGAGCTCAAGAAGGTGATATAGATGGAGTTTCATGCGAAACCATATTCAGGTCACTCAGGCTATCAAAAGACATTGACCACAATGAAGAAATTTTATTCTTGGTCAAATTTGAAGAAGGATCTAGCATAGTTTGTGGCTAGATGTTTCAATTGTGAGTGTGTGAAGGAAAATTGTAAGCATCCAGGTGGACTTCTATAGCCGATTTTGATTCTTGAGTGGAAATGGGAGGTCATTTCCATGGACTTTATCACAAGATTGTTGAGGACAGTGAAGAAGCATGATTTCATCATGGTTTTTGTGGACAGGTTGACGAAGGTTGTGCACTTCATTCCAGTGAATTCTACATTCTCAGCCAGCGATGTAGCACAGGTGTTCATTAGATATGTGGTCATATTGAATGGAGTTCCAAAGAATATTGTGTCAGACAAATATGCAAATTTCACTTCTAAGTTTTGGAAGGAGTTGTTGGCAAGTTTGGGCATAGAGTTTCCCTTCAGTACAACTTATCATCCATATACTAATGGATGGACTGAGAGGTTCAACAGGATATTGGAGGACATGTTGAAGATGTACATGATGCATCAACAATGAAAGTGGGAAGAGTATCTTCCATTGGTATATTCCGCGGTATGAGGAATCTTTGAAGATGAGTTCGATTGAGGCATTGTATGGGAGGAGTTGCAATACACCCATCAGTTGGAGTGATATAGTTAAAATGGTGTTGATTGGATCGGACATGTTGGTGGACATGGAACAAGAAAAGCAAGTTATAAATAAGAATCTAAGGCAACACATGATAGGCAGAAGAGCTATGCAGATATAAATAGGTTGTTCAAGGAGTCCCAGGCTGGGGAACATGTGTACTTGTGCATCAAACCAAAGAAGAGCTCCTTACTGATTGGATTATGTGCCAAGATGGAACCATGGTTTTGTGGACCCCTCAGTACTGTTGAGAGGGTTGGTCCAGTATCCTATCGACTTGCACTACCCGACGGTGAAAGTAAATGATGCTTTCCATGTGTTCTTTCTTAAGAAGTATGTTAAAGATGTTGATCATGTGATTGGTTGGTCTGTATTGTAGGTGGAACCAAATGGAGAATTCCAGTCAGAGCCTTAGTGCATATTGTAGAAAAAGGTGTTCATGCTCCAAAACCAAGCAATCGAGCAAGTTAAAGTGCACTAGAAGCACTTTGGGCCCGATGAAGCTACATGGGGGATGGCAGATTAGATGTGGGCTATGTATCCTTCATTGTTTGGTGGTTGAGGCAAATAAATTTTGGTATGGTGGTTTGGTATATGTATTTGGTATATGTTTTGGTATATGTACATATGTATATGGATGTAAATACCGTCATGAGCTATGTTATAAAGCTCCAATAATGGGTATGGGTGTCATGTCATTATGAAGTTATTCTTTTTATGTTGTGATGTTTTTTTATTTTTCTACATGTTGATCATTGTAAATACTACATCGAGATATGTTGTAAAGCTTCATGGGAAGTATCTTTGTTTTACAATGGTTTTGTTGAGGTATAAGTGTGGTTGAACACCGAGGGTGGTGCCCCCCAAGGGGAAGGGTTCTGTAACAACCCTGAAGAAAATTTCATGTAATAAAACTTAATAAAGGAAAGATAATAACCACGATTGATGGGACACTTATTCCAAGCTGAATGTTGGGAAAAACATCCTAGTGGGTGTTCATTTGGTTTATTATGGCTAAGTAAATTGGTAAAGGCAATGGCTAAGGCTTTGGAAAGGAAAAATGGCATTTTTGGCACATCCATTTATGAAAATAATGGAAATTAGGAGAGAAGGAAGGCGAAAGGTCATAGGTTGCATGTGAGGAGGAAATTGAAGGAAAATAATGGAAAATGAAGAAAATAGATGCCTAATTGATAAAAAGGCTTATGAGGATCAGTTTGTAACCTTTCATTAGTTCAATTTTCTAGCTCTCTCATTATTCTCTCTCTCTCTCTCACTCTTAGACACTTAAAGTTTTCTTGGAGCACTTTGGCATTGGATCAAGAAAGACAAACAAGGCAAGAGGAAGGAAGGAGCAAGAAAGGAAGAGTAGGATCAATAATCTACAACAATATTATTTGCAGGCATTGATTTGCATGCATATTTTCCATGCTAGATTTGGAATGCATGGTATTGCATGTGGTTCTTTTGCTATTGTGGCATGGGTTTAGCTAGGTGTGACAATGTTTTCAGCCTAGCCTTGCCATTTCCAGATAGCCATGGTGTGATGGGGTTCTCATGTTTTGGTTGAGCTGGATTGCTGGATGGATTCAAAGCTGGGTGAGCTAGATCTCTGAATGATAGAGAAAATGGCCTAATGGTTCCCAAATCAGACTGTGGATCACGGTAAAGCCACTGGCCTAGTAACCTATGAGACAAACTGTGGTTTGTGGTAATCCAAGATTGTGTTGCCTTGGTGGACCTGGGAATCCTTGCAGGTGAATGGCAAGATTTACATTAAATCTAAGAGGTGGATTTCTCTTCATTGGGCCTAGTAATCCTAGGTTGGGATGTGTGGTAAATCCTAGAGAGTGGGTCTCGATTTAGGGCCTAGTGATCTAGTGTAGATTACGGTAAAGCCTGACAGACTAGGAGACAGGAAATTTTCTCACGGTGTAGGTGGAGATATCTAGTGGCATCCATGCTTGTTTTGCTTAGTGATCGCATGGAGATAATGGTAAATCCTGTTATTACATGTTTATTGTGTTGGCTTAGTGATCTGGGATGGATTACAATAAAGCCTGGTTTTTATTGATGAGGGTGAGGTGTTTAGCCTCGGGATGCCCTAGTTTTTTTTCTTTTGGTTTGAGTCCAAAGTTGATGGTTGGAATATGGCATGAGGGTGAATGGTTGAAGAGATATTTGGCTCACCCATTCTATGGTCGGTGGAACATGGTAGTCCCATCTCGGGTTTGGATTTTGCATCATCAATATGAGGCTATTTATCCTCGTATTTCTATGAGTATTATATTAGTTTATATGTGGATCATATGACCATGATTTCCTTGGTTTTTTTGTTTCTATATGTTGGTGATGTACATGTTTTATGACAGTGGCTATGTATGGCTCTCGTCATGTTTTTACTTGTAAATGAATGAACAATGTATGTATGACCTAATAGTTGATAATGAAATAAATGGTGTAAGGGAACAATGCTTCATAATGATTCTCAGATAAGTATGAGACACCTATGCTTAAATTTGTTGTTTACACCTATATATTACATATTTTTGATATGTTAGACGAAATGCCTATCATGGCTAGTGGGGGTTTGGTTAAGGGCTTGTTCAAGTATTTACATTTGCATCATTGTTTCCCTATTATATTTCTATACTGAAGATGTCATTCAATTTTGGGCAGTGACCTGAGCTCTGGGCCTCAAAAAGTGGCTCAAATCCCAGGGCAACTGGCACAACACTGGGAAAAATAGTCGTTGGATGCTAGCATGCCTTGGCATGAGAGTGTCCAAAGCCTCTTGGACATTGTTAGGTCCATATCATGGGAGCATCCGGCAGTCAAGTGGTCTAAAACTTTAGTGGGACCTAGGGGATAGCTACTTGAGTGGTTGGGATGGTTCCTGGGAGTCCTGTAGCTGTTGTGGAAGGTCTATATGTTGTGTTTCTATCGATTCCACTTCCTTAAGGTCACATAGGAGGTTGAATTTAATCACAGTAGCCTCTCATCATATGTTTAACCCAGTTGGACAATTACTTGGGTAGATGTGGGAGGAGGGTGTTACAACTCCTTTTGACTCTAGAGGCATTCAGATGCATATTTAAGCTACCAAAACCCAGATATATGCTTAAGAGTGTTAGAAAAAATAGTTTTCTAAAGTCACAAGCAGGGACATGAACATCATTCAAGAATTCATTTCACCAACTTCTTAGGTTCCTTATGATCATTTTATTCTAGATATTTCTTTGTTTAGACATCCATTTAGAGACTTCTATTGGCTTTGTGTGCATATGATGGGACAAGAAACTACAACCAATGTCCCAAATTCCATTCACTATATTATCTATTATTCATATAAGAAAGATTGTATATTCGACTAAGCTATTCTTATTTCAAATTAATTAGATTTTCAATTATTGAATTTGTCCAAAAGAAATCAATTCTTCATGATGGTGTACCTATTAAAAACCCATATCTCAACTCATGTATTTCATGGCTTACCCCATAAACCAAAATTCAATTCTAGTGAAGAATTGATTCAATTCTGGTATCCCAAATTGTGGAAGCAATAAGATGCTTTAATTTTTTGTCTAATCCAAGATGTATTTGTAAAGCAAGTCATTTACATAATAATTGGACAAGAGCCCCATTGATTATTCTCCCAATCCCAAGTTTTCCTATGGGGCAAAGGGGTACATGAAGAAAGAGAAAATAATACGGTTATTTGAATTTATGGGTTTAAAGGTAAAACATTGTTTCTTCCAAGAATTGTTATAGATAGATATTTTGTTGCCAAAGTCTACAGGCAATACCATGATTGGCTAGTTATATTTGAATAGAAAAAAAAAAAACTAATTTATTTCTTTGTCATTTACTGTTGGACAAATCATTGTGAAGAATGTGACTCATGTTGCAGGGCTTGCAAAGTTTTTGCATTGTTTTAATTTAAAATAAGTTGAAGCCCATTAAGGCTTTGATCCGAAAGACCTATTAATTGCACACCTAGGTGTTTTTAAATATGTGAACTTATTTAGAAGAGTTGCAAAGAAAAGTGAAGAGAGTCACAATGCTCCAAGCAACAATGAAAAACCAATAATAAGTATTTTAAAAATTTCTAAAGAAGAAAGCATCAACACGGAAAAAAAGTACAAGTAAAGAAGCACAAACCCTCTGCAATAATATTCACCTTGCACATCTGGTACTGGTCCAACATCATATTCCATTCAAAGAAAGAGAAAGGATACTGCAAGTGAAAAATTGATTCACTATCAGCTATCAGTTGGTAGAGATGATGAAGAGGCTCCTCAAACATTCACTCCAGACAAAACACATATCGCCAAAAAATCCAAATCCAAAAGTCCTTCGAAAATAGGAAGCATTGGACAAGCTATGAATGTGGAAATTGAAAGCACTATGCTACCCGATTGGGTTAGTAATTATTTAGCATAATATTAGAAAATAAAGGAGAAAATTTCCAAATAATATTCTACTTTCGATGATCATCTATCACTTTGCAAGATGAAAACTATGACAAGGACAGTAAAAAATTGAAAATTGAAAAAGTAAAGGTCCATAATAAAATAGTTATTGATAAAATAAAAATGAATGTTGATGTGTATGAAATTGCAGCCAATAGACTCATGAGATTGCATCAAGCTACTAGTAACACACTTGTAGTGTATGTTGACCAATAGGAAGTAGAAAACGTGATACTAAAAGCAAGAATAAAAGAGCTAGAAGATGCTCTAAGTTTGGGCTCTTTGTTAATGACTCCACTAGCAATACAAACACTACCATCTTCAACTTCTACTCCCACCACATCCCATTGACCGAATAAAGCTATGAAACTCCTTAATGTTGTCAAATAGCATATTATCACTAATATATGCCAAAGATTAGAAATCATTGAACATGCATGGAAAGCAACTCATGGACTGGTACATTTAGCATAAGCAATTAACTCATTTTTCGATTTGGCTAAATGTAATGTTAGCAAAGACAAACATTTAATTAACAATGAATTATTTAATTTTAGTCAAAGGCTTGGTTTGTTGTTTGATATGGACAGAAAAAATAGACAACTACCAAATTCTAATCAAATGAAGCAAATCAAAGCTTGATGGTCTAAAAGAATCAACACACTAGAACAAATTATTTATGAATGTGAAAGCATAAAGAATAGAAGAGGTGATGTGTTTATTAAGGTGGTGCAAATTGTTCAAGATCTAAATGGTCCACACATCATACTTAATTATGAATTAATCACAAAAGTTATGCTAATAGCCAAATCAGAAAGGAAAAAGGAGTCAATGGAAAGATAGTTTAATTATATAAGTGATTTAATTATAGAAGAAATTAGAAAATGGCTAATTTCTTTTGTTAGTATTAATGAAAGAAGTTTCTCTTTTCTTCTTAATTACAAAAATAGGCTATGGAGATTGAGAAGTAAATATTCAATCAACATGCTAAGCTAGAGATTACAATCGGTGCAATGAAAGATTTCATTAAAGGTGTTTTGGAGAGATTCATTCAACACATCATGGATCTAAACGACACTTCATAGTCAAACAATTACTATATATGTTTTCACATATTGTTAGTGTCCTTAAATATTGGCACATTTTTTTCATTTTTCTAGTATTTAATTAGTGAGATTTGTTAATTGTGTTAATGTCACCTAAACTAATTTCTCGATGTAGTTTGTTGTTTTCTTTTGTAGTTTCTATTTTCCATATTATGGTTCACGGGAGCCAAATCCTAGTACCCATTGGGATGAACACATTTAATTTTACGATTAGGTAGTAGGATTTTGATGACTACTTTAGACATCAAACATAAATGTAATTTTAGTTACAAAATCTCTTCTATTTGGACTCATTTTACCAAACATATTTGTTTCAGAGACAAATTATAATTTACTTTGTTTACTCATTTTCCATGGAATGTAGGAGCGGATAGTGGAAGAGAAGATACCGAAATAACATAATGAATGCGTTGATGAGATGAAATGTTGGCATTTTCATTACTGATGTAAGAGAATTTTGCTTAAAAATAGAGTTCTTAATGTTTTGCATAAGCTCTTGTATGGATCTGAAATCTTTGACATTGCTCGAAAACATTAATAGAACATAAGTTTTCAAGGATATGCTTTTAACTTTTATATTATAGCTAATTTTTTTTATTGATCGTAATGAAAATGAATAGTCAAGAACATTTTTAGATTTAAAATATATGTTTTGTGTGTAGTATTTATTTAATCATAGCTATGATTATTTGGAATTTTAATCTCGATACATCATTCACCCAAAGTAATGGGATTACGTGCATAGCATGAATTGATCCCAATATCCCATACATAATTTAATTTTATAATGATTACAACATGGGTCTTTTCATGACCTCTACATCAAGATACATACATGACATCCATAAACAAGGATCTCAACAATGAAGTATCTTTGTCACAAAAGCATGATAATCATCAACAATCACCATGCACCATATATGCATTTGCAGCATAATCATATGAAAAAAGAAACATAAAATGATATCATGAAAACAACATTATAAGCATCCTCATCATCAAGAAGTAGTACATCATCAACACGTGACCAAATATTCATTGTATCCAATCAACACTAATCAACAGTAGCAACAACATAATACTTTTGCAATAAAGTAACTCATCCCTTTGATCTTATGCCATCACAGTCAACACACTCTCTCCATGCATCAACATGCCATTCAGTGGAATATCAAACATCATGCATATCCTTCTCATCAAGTGCACCAATATTTATACAACAACAAAAATAATAAGGCACCATTGATAACTTCATTACATGCAATCCAAGCATCATTGGTATAAGAAAAAATAAAAAAAAAAAAAATTAAATGACAATAGCATATATATATATATAATATATATATATATATATATATATTATATATATTCCAGTGGTGAGTAAAGAAATAATATTGATGATAATAGTAATAACCATGAACTCATCACAAGAAACATCATGCAATAAGGAGTGCTCAAGAGACAATAATGCCAACAATGAACTATTAGAAGCATAGAAAATCCTCCCTTTGAACATGTGCCAACTCTTCATCATCAATTCTAATCATATTATATCCTCCTTATTAGCAATAAATGCACCAAAAACTAGCAGCAATGATATAAGTTTTTGAATCAACTCATAAAATCATCATGAACCAATACTCTGTCATACATTCCTAAGTAGCATATGAACATCCTAAATAGAATGCAGCAAACCAATGTCAGAACTAGAATGCCAATAATGAACTGATGGAAACATATGAGGATCTCCCCTTGAATTTGTGCCTCTTTTTCTTCACCATAGAGGATTGTATGGTGTAACAACCCTGGTTAAAATTCCATGTAATAAAAGTTAATAAAGGAAAAATAATAACCACAGTTGATGGGACACTTATTCCAAGCTTAATGTTGGGAAAAACATCCTAGTGGGTGCTCATTTGGTTTATTATGGCTAAGGAAATTGGCAAAGGAAAAGCCTTTGGAAAGGAAAAATGGCATTCTTGGCACATCTATTGATGAAAATAATGGAAATTAGGAGGAAATGAAGGTGAAAGGTCAAAGGTTGCATGTGAGGAGGAAAATGAAGGAAAATAATGGAAAATGAAGAAATAGAGGCCTAATTGATAAAATGGCTTTTGAGGATTAGTTTGTAAACCTTTGTCAGTTCAACTTTGGAGCTCTTTCATTATTCTCTCTCTCTCTCTCTCTCTCACCCTTGGACACAGAGTTTTCTCAGATCACTTTGACATTGGATCAAGAAAGGAAAATAAGGCAAGAGGAAGGAAGGAGCAAGCAAGGAAGAGAAGGATCTAGTAGCTACAACAATATCCTTTGTAGGTATCGATTTGCATGTGTATTTTCCTTGCTAGATTTGGAATGCATGGTATTGCATGTGATTCTTTTGCTGTTATGGCATGGGTGTTTCCAGGTGTGACACTGTTTTCATCCTAGCCTTGCCATTTCTTGATAGCCATGGTGTGATGGGGTTCTCATGTTTTGGTTGAGTTGGATTATCGGATGGATTCAAACTTGAGTTAGGTGGATCTCTGAATGATAGAGCACATGGCCCAGTGGTCCCTGAATCAGACTGTGGATCACGATAAAGCCACTGGCCTAGTAACCTATGAGCCAGATTGAGGGTTGTAGTAAATCCAAGATTGTGTTGCCTTGGTGGACCTAGGAATCCTTGTCGGTGAATGGCAGGATTTACGGTAAATCCAAGAGGTGGATTTCTCTCCATTGGGCCTAGTAATACTGGGTTGGGATATGCGGTAAATCTCAGAGTGTGGGTCTTGGTTTAGGGCCTAGTGATTTGGTGTAGATTACAGTAAATCCTGAGAGACTGGGAGACGAAAAATTTCTCACGGTGTAGGTGGAGAAATCCAATGGCATCCATGCTTGTTTGGCCTAATGATCAGGTGGAGATCATGGTAAATCCTATTATTACATGTTTATTCTGTTGGCCTAGTGATCTGGGATGGATTACGGTAAAGCCTAGTTTCTATTGATGAGGGTGAGGTGGTTGAGCCTCGGGATGCCCAGGTTGGTTCTTTTCGTTTGAGTCCCACATTCATGGTTGGAATATGGCATGAGGGCGAATGGCTGAAGAGATATTTGGCTCACCCATTCTATGGTCAGGTGGAACGTGGCAGTCCCATCGTGGGTTTGGATTTTGCATCATCAATATGAGGTTATTTCTCCTTGAATTTCTATGAGTATTAGACTGGTTTATATATGGATCATATGACTTTGATTTCCTTGATATTTATGTTGCTATTATGTTGGTTATAATGTATATGTTTTATGATAGTGGCTATGTATGGCTCTCATCATGTTTTTACTTGTAAATGAATGAACAATGTATCTATGACCTAATAGATGATAATGCAACAAATGATATAAGGGAACAATGCTTCATAATGATTCTCAGATAAGTATGAGACCCTTATTCTTAAATTTGTTGTTTACACCTATAGATTACATATTTGTGATATGTTTAAAGAAATGCCTATCATGGCTAGTAGGGGTCCGGTTAAGGGCTTATTCAAGTTTTTACATTTGCATCATTGTTTCCCTGTTATCTTTATGTTATGTAGGTGTCATTCAATTCTAGGAAGTGACCTAGGCTTTGGGCCTGAAAAAGTGGCCCAAATCCTGGGGACATTGGCACAACACTGGAAAAAATAGTCCCTAGACATTGGCATGCCTTGGCATGAGAGCATCCAGAGCCTCCTCGATGTTGTTAGGTCTATATCATGGGAGCATATGGTGGTCAACTGGTCTAGAACCTTAGTGGGACCTAGGGGCTAGTTACTTGAGTGGTTGGGATGGTTCCTGGGAGTTCTGTAGTTGATGTGGAAGGTTTGTCTATTGTGTTTCCATCGATTCCACTTCCTTAAGGTCACATAGGTGGTTGAATCTAATCATAGCAGCCTCTTGTCACATGTTTACCGTGGTTGACCAGTTACTTGGGTAGAGTGGGAGGAGGGTGTTACATACGAGACTGTTTAAGTAAAAAAACGTGTATACATGCAACTATCCTTCATGAGAAACACGTAAAAAATGTAAAACGTTGATTTTTCATAACCACAGCTCCCCCTGAACATGTGATGTGTGTTCTTGGTCATAGTCACGTTATCAGATGCAACATCAGTAACATAAACATCACCAAAAGAATAATATAACAACATACAGAATCATCATCAAGATACACATGCATAGCTCCCCTTGCGATCATACACCACTGATCTTATGGACCTGATTGTTACATTAAATTTTGTCACCATGAATACCAATTCATATCTCTCGCCATCTGATGAGTGTCTCAAGTGGATCCCCTATGAAGCTTGAAATAAAACAATACTAGGGACAAAAGGAATTTTGGGTTGGACTACTTAAAAACCATTTTTGAGCATATGCGCAGTTTTCTTGGCCATTACCTTCAGATTTGAAATTTTTACCATTGTGGCATGTGAAATTTTGCGCACTGTCTTCAACTATAAACTGTGTAATCCTATTCATGCAAGTAAAAATAAAAAAGAAAACTTTAGAAGCTTTGATGGAGGAACCTTCTCCAAATTAGAAACCTCAAACTAATACATGCATGCACCTCATCCCCTTGGTTCATGGAACTAATCTCCTCCTCTTAAGCATCATATCCCTTAAGAACATGAACTAGAAACCTCCTCCTCTTCCCTATAAATTGAGCATAATACTAGAGGAAGGGGAGAGACTTGGATTTGTAAACTTATGCTACTTATTTTGGGTCTTAAGAGCTTGTCATCAAGGAAAGGAATGAAGACCATTGGAAAAGGCTTGTGACATCAATGCCACCAGGTTGTAATATTGTTCTCCTTTGAATTTAATACAAATAAGTTTATTTTTCCTAATTGCGTCTATTTTGAAGTTATTTGCGAGATTTCTTGATCACTCGCATGGTTTAATGTTCATTATTGATTCAAATATATGTTGTATGTTAAGCTAGGGATTTCATTTACCCTTTATTTTATATGCGAGATGCTTTGGTCCCTTTGAATGTTTTTGTCTATGTAGATCTCTTTTGAAGCATCATGGAGAAGTTGTGGAAAGCATTGGGAAAGCCTCTAAGGCATTGATAAAAATATGGTTGTGGAAATCATTGAAAGGACTTCTACACGCATGTCGCTAATAGGTAAGTGATTCTTCGTGCACTACAAGTTTCATGTTTTAGTTATAGGCTAAGGAAAGGTAGCAATTCTTTTGATGTTTGTTACTAGGTTTTGATGGAATTCTAGGTAGATCCTTTTTGTCCACAAGAAGTGATTTTTCCCCCAAAAAATTGGCAACTCTAATGGGGAACAAGAGTGCTCCATTGTGTCCTGTTGTGATGCTTGACACCTTTAGACCCTTTTAAGAATTGAAATTTATGGTTTGAGACCTTTGTTTTTTTATTTTTTCTTAAGTTTTTAGGTCTGCATAGTTTTCCTTTAGCAACAAAGAGCATGTAATTTGCACAACTTTCTTCAGTGCCCAATGCGCAACCAAACTGAATTGAACTAGTGACCCGTGCAACCCTATACTTTTTTTGAAAAATATAGGGTTTTTCTTATTTAAGTCAATATTTTTTGTTTTTATGATTTCTTATGCTTGTTTACAGCCTTATTAAATCTTTATCAATTTGATTGGGTGTTTTGAATTTTCTTTTTGAGAAATTATTAATTTGATTTCCTTTGGTCATTACTCAGAGGTTTGTCTCAGTTTCTTAACAATTTTTGCATGTTTTTGCTTTCATTTTTTCATGTTTTTGTGTCTGAGTGTTAATCACATTTGAGTTTCATTACTTTTCATCTTTGGAACTTTCACCCAATTTCCTTTACTTACACTCGATTGATTCTTTAGTTACAATGGGGAAGGAAAATAGTCTTGTTGTTCTTTCGTTGATTTGGAATCATCTTGTGTTTGTTTTGAGGAATTCTCTTGCATATACTACATTTACATAGTTAGAATTCTCGTTTTCATAACATGAACAAAAATTGTGCATAGATTACATTTGCATAGTTTTCAAGCAAATTGTGCATAGATTAAATTACATGGTTTGGCACTTAGGGCTTTGAATTTCATTAGAAAATTAGAAGTGGTGCATTTTGGAGTTAATATTTTAAAGAAGAACCTCTCTCCTTACTTAAGCTAGAATTCATCAAAATGAAAATATCACAATATCATGTTCGATTGCATTAAAGTTTTAAGTCAGGTCATAACACGATCAGTTTCACATCCATTTACCCATTGAGTAAGTAACAACTTAAAAAAAAACAACGCTAATAAAATCAATTAGAATGTTTATTATTTTAGGGTTCTTTCCACCTACATTAGATTAGGTTGTAGGGATTTGGAATAGGGAAGGGAGTTAACTTTCCAAAGTTGCAAACAAACAATAGAATCTTGCGATAGGGAGTAAATTTATTTATTACAGTTTGGCTATGGGAAGCACCTCTTACAAGGGAGTTAAGCACGATATCATATCAAACCCAGTGAAGTGATTTACCCCACTTCATTAGTTACGTTAGCACGATTTGCATGCATTATAAATGATGCTAAAAGGTGATTGGGAGTCACTTGAAGGATAAACCTTAGATTGACCATTTTGAGGAACCTTCAAGGGGATTAAGCATTGTTACTCTGCCCTTGTGTGTACGTCTAATCTACGACTGCCCCCCTCGGTTAAATTTTCATAAGTGGTAACCTTAGAGACCATAATATTAGGTATTTGCCCCAAGGTGACGACGGAGGGGAAGTCCCTGTTATACCTAGAGTAGACATTGACTAGACTCACTTAGACCTTTTTGGAGGGTATTCTTCACTTGAGATGGCATAAGTGAAGTTACTTACACCAGAACTTGGCCATTAAGCAGGTTGTCAACATAACTGGTTCCACCTGCTCCATCTTTATTCACTTTTCACATTGATCTCTATGACGTTAGATTTCATCACCAACTAGTGATTTCATTGTGAAAAGTTTGTTTGCGTGGTTTGACTCCATAGATTTACTAGCGTGTGTTATTTTCTTGCTTTTAATTTTTATAGACATAAAGTGTGGATTATGAATTTGGGTTGTTAATATTGTTAGATTTTTAACTAAAATTCACTAAAGTTTAATGTAATGGAAAAAATTCCTAAAGTTACCGATCAAGGAATCCCCATTAACAAGAATCCTTGTCCCTTTCCTTATGTTGGAAATGTTGGTCCTCCTTATATGACTACATTGTCATTACCTAGATTTACTATAGGCTTACCGATATGGTTGTTTTCAACTTCGTTGGCCTCAAATACTCAATTTGTTCCACCTCAACCAAATGCTTCACCTCAACCGAGTTCACCATCTCAACGTCACCAATCGAATGTTGTCCCTTTACCTTCTTCACTCAACACGTCCTCCTCCCTTTCTTCTTCTTCACTTGGTAAAAGCATTGATGTTAGTAACCAGGTGACTAAGAAGAAGAAGAAAGGGAAGAAGAAGATGAAGCAAGATAAGAAAGAAGTCAACCAACCAACCATGGTTGTAAGTATTGGTAATGTTGAGGAAACCTACAACAAGAATCACAAGCCCAAATACCCTTGAAGGCTTTGTAAGGGTGACCACCTTCTTTTTTATTGTTCTAGTATTATAAAGGTGTTAGAAGTGTGGTCTATAAAAGTCCACAGTCACTGACACATAGGCCTATGAGAGCAAATTTGGGTTGCTGGAAGTTGTCATTCCTATAGAACGAGAACGACCAAGGGTTAAAAGGCTTAAATCATCAATGGGACTTAGGGGCAGGATGTCTGAGTGCTGACATGTCTCTTAAGGGTTTTGTTGCTGATGTGGATGGGTTTGTTGGTTATGTTTCGTCAGTTCCATTTCCTTAAGGTCACCAAGGAAGTTGAATCCCTTATACTAGCCTCTCTCGTCGCATTTTTACCTCAGCTGGTCGGTTGCTTGGGTGGACCTAGGAGGAAAGGGTGTTACAAAGTGGTATCAAAGCGTGGTTGTGCTCTCCTTAGGTGAAGTTACTTAGTCATGCATGCATGTCAGTTTCATGTGTGTGTCTTGCACTTGCATTCCATGTGCTTGTTGCATTGCATCATGTTGATCATGATTGTAGTATGGTTGTCATGAGGAACTTAATGTGATTTTGTGGGATGCGTCGTCCGAATTATATGACTGATTGCATATGGTTATATGTCGCTTACATGTTGATTATATGTCACTTGAATACATCCTTGTATGTCAGGTGCATTCTTGAATTTTTGGTTACAAGAATTGATCGTTTATGTTCGACTACATGTGTTTATACATATGTGTAGTTTGTTAGGAATTGTGTATGCATGTTGATAGTTGCATGTTGAAATGTGTGCAATGGAGTAAAGGTTGTTGTCATCCATGAGGTCATAGCATGCATTGTTGATATGGCCTTGCATTGATCAGTGGACCCTAGATAGAATGATGTTTATGCGTTGATACATTTATTTGATATATGTCTATATGTTGTTATGACTATGTTACACATGTATGGTATAGCTCCAAATATCACCTTATGTATTTGTGATGCTTGGTTTATGGCCTAGGGCAACCCATCCTTCCAGACTTGGTCCAAATATTCAAAAAACTGTGTTTTACTCCATGTACGCGACTTTGCCCTGTATTAAACGCATGTACACGCTGGTCAGTATATACCCAACCCACGTATGTCTTAAAACACTTAAAAAAATTAAATTTCCTTAATTATGGGTGGAGATCACGGGTTTTACTTTTTGATTACCTATTAGTGCCCGTGGCCCAACTGTTCCCAACTAAAAAACTACTCTGGGAGAAGTATAAAAAGACTTTAATAGGAAGGCCTTAAGGAGGAGAGAAAATATAGAATTACTCTGCTGAGATTATCCCCTGATCAAGTCTAAAGATCCCTATGCTTCAAGCACTTCCCCAAGTTCAGGAAACCCTTGTTTCCTTGAGAGTTGATATCCTTTCACTTATGGGAGATATCCTTGTGTTGGTTATGGAAGGAGCCTTTTGAAGACCGGGACTGGACGGACCTGGAGGACGGTTCTGCTTGGAGCCAGAAGAGGAAGAATCAGGTGAACTCTTTCTATGTTTTGATTAAAGTTATCTACAATAAGAGAAACACTATCTTTTTCCTAATATCAACTTTGTTCATGCATCTGATGTTGTTGTTATGGTTTATGTACGAATGACTATTTCAATGTATAACTAACCATTTACTTATATGTTATAAAGTTGGTTTCACTATAATGCCTCATCTATATGCTGTTGTGCATCTTTGAATTGGTTGTTTTGCAGGTTCAAATATCGTGAGTAGTTGTAGAGGGTTTGAACCCTGGCTAGAAATACTCGAACGAAGGACCCTCGGGTATGTACATCCTCGCATAGTTTGCTCGTTTAAGCATTTTGCCTGAGTTATTTGCTTGTTTCTTGCCGTAGATTACTCCTCCTCTGCTAGGGTTCTGACCTAATGCCCTAGGGGACTTTATTCCTTAACATATGTCTATATGTTGTTATGACTATGTTACACATGTATCACACTATTTTGATGATCTTGCAGACAAGGTATCCTCCCCGAATTATGCTAAGGTACGTTGGTTTATTTTGATTTGGTTTAGCTAACATAGGGTGCCTTGTAAGAACAAGATCGTATGGCTAACGAGGTGGTAGACTAAATAGAATCTCCCTATGCATCAGATGGGTAGCATGGTGTGGGGTACTCTTCTGACTTGGTAGACACATTGAGAAGCCTGAAGGAATCAATAAGGGGTTTCAAAGAAGACAATGCCAAAATCATGCAGGCACAAGAGAAACACGCAGAGGTGAATGCGATACTACTTCAGAGTTTGTCATATTTTTCACGACAAGGACCACTTCAGATCCACCATGGACATGAGGACATAACTAATGGGGCATATGGAAGTAGGTACCCTAGTAGACAAAGGCCAGATAGATCTAACATGACCAGAGATGGCAGGTTGTTGGACACTCCAGATAGGAGAGGTGATCAACTGGTTCTGGTAGGCATCATGATAGTCATCGTTATCATCCTTAGAGGAGGAGTGATAAGGGATACTTTCCCGATGATTTTAAGAAGGTGAAGCCACCTACCTTTGATGGAGAAATAAAGAAATCACAGGATGCATAATCATATTTTCTTGGTATGAAGAAATTATTTCGATTGCATGATTACTTATAAAACATGAAGGAAAAGATAGCCACTTTCAGTCTCAAAGGTAAAGTATATATTTGGTGAGAAAGAAAATGCAATTCCTTACAAGAGATTCAATACAACTAAGAAGGGACATCGAGAGCAGTAAGCTAGAGGTGGTGGTAGGGAATGATTGCAGTGTTGGATATGTGGTAAGGATCATTGTAAGATGGATTGTCTGCAGTATCAGAGTGGTGGTAGACCCCAGATCTATAATGCTCAGGAGGCGCATGAAATTGGTGATGTTGGTCATAACATTCCTCAGATCTATACAGTTGTGTACAAACGGCAGGAGGATCATCAGGTATCGATCATTAAGATCGATGGTATGCTTTGTGATCAAGTTGTTTCTATTTTGATTGATCCTGGATCTAACTATAGTTATATTAATCCTAACTTAGTGGATAAGTGTGGTTTGAGAAAAGAAGTGCATGCAAAAGCTTAGTTGGTATAGTTGGCTATAGATACAAAGAAGAGAGTTCACCATTGGGTAAGAGCTTGTGCATTTGAGCTAAATGGCATGCCTACAACAATACATTTGAATGTACTTCCATTGGGTTCATATAGTATACTTTTGGGTATGGATTGCCTATACCTTCACAGAACCAAAATGGATTAATTCGACAAGGTCATTGAGTGTGTGGATGGTAGTGAGGAAAATAGGACTTTGCAGGGGAAGAAGAAGCCTACATCAGTGAGGATTGTTACCACTATGCAGGCTAAGCACAATTGCAGAAAAGGTTGTGTGATGTTTGCAATACACACTTCTAGTGACAAGGGTAAGGAGGTTGAGGATGCCGATGTGTTGAGCAAGTTCCCAGTTTTGCAACAATTTCAGGATGTATTTCTTGAGGACATTACAGAGTTGCCACCTTAGAGAGAGGTATTATGTTCTATTGAGTTGGTGCCAGGGAGAACCCCAACACCAAAAGCACATTATAGGATGAGCACACCTAAGTTGGTTGAGTTAAAGTTCCAGTTGAAGGAAATGTTGGACAAGGGGTACATTAGGTTGAGTGTATCACCTTGGAGTGTACCAGTGTTGTTCGTGAAGAAGAAAGATGGTACTCTTAGATTGTGCATTGACTACAGGAAGCTTAACAAAGTAACAATCAAGAACAAGTACCCTTTGCCAAGGATTTATGATTTATTCAATCAGTTGAAGGGAGCAGCAATGTTATTGAAGATCGACTTGAGATCGGGATACCATTAGGTACACATAAAAGAAGAGGATACTTCAAGACTGCGTTCAGGACCATGTATGGGAATTATGACTTTGTTGTTGTTCCATTCAGTTTAACTAATGCTCCAACTACATTTATGTATTTGATGAATAGTGTGATGTGTCCTTATCTAGACAATTTTGTTATTGTATTCATTGTTGACATACTGGTATATTCTAAGAATGAGGAAGAAAATGTTGAGCATTTAGCAGCAGTGTTGAAATTTCTAAGAGAGCATTATTTGTATGCTAAAATTAGCAAGTGAAACTTCTTTCAGACTGAGGTACATTACTAGGGGCATGTTGTCTCCAAGGATGGAATAGCAGTGGATCCATGAAAGATAAGGACCATCATGGAGTGGGTAGCTCCTAAGAATGTGGATGATGTAAGATCATTTATGGGATTGGAAAATTACTACACGATGTTTATCAGGAACTTCTCATGCATGACATATCCTATCACATCATTGCAACATAAAGGTAAGAAGTTTGAATGGACAAAAGAATATGAGACTAGTTTTGAGCAGCTTAAGTAGTTGTTGAAACATGCACTAGTGCTAAAGATTATGGATCTAGACAAGGAGTTCATAGTGTGTACAAATTCTTGCAAGAGAGGACTTGGTGGAGTTCTCATGCAAGAAGGACATGCAGTGTGCTATGAGTCAAGAAAACTAAATGAGCAAGAGTAGAACTATCCAACACACGATCTTGAGCTAGCAATGATTATACATTCATTGATGATGTGGAGGCACTATCTTTTTTATCTGGATTTAAACAAGTATGCAACAAATTATAGATATAAGCATAAATAAAGAGATGCGACAGAAATAATACTTCATTTCAACTTCCCGAGGTCGTAACTTTGGCATACAATCTTTGTTTTATGCACACAATACCTCATTAGAAATGTCTAGGTGAGGACTACAACTTTTGAGTGAGCAACACCGGTCCATGGACCCATGTTTCTCCCAGTTTTTCGAAAAAGCATCATTTAGGGCCTCAAAATGGCTCCGAAAGTTCAGGACCTGAAAAACTGCCAAAAATAGTAAATTGTGCTACAAATAAGGAAACTGAAAAACTGAAAGAAACAATTGTGAAGTTCCAAGTGGAATAGGTAGGTGGCCACCAATATCCACCTAGATCATTCCTCCCCCCTTAGGAAGCAATGGTCCCCATTGCGTTGAGTTCCTCCATGAGATGAGGAAACTTCTGCTGAACTTGGTCCTTGGTGAGCCACTTGCCCTGGTGAAGGAGTTGGCCTAATTTGACAACTCGATATAGTTGGATCCTTTGTTGTCTGGTGTTCTTAATCTACATGTCCATGATCCGATCAATTGTGGCCTATTCCATGCAATATAGATTTAATTATGTAGGTGTGAGTTGTTCTGCAATGTCTGATGTGTCTAGCAATGGTGGGATGTATGTTCGAAGGCGGTCCACAATGAACACTGGGTGCAGGCCAGGGAATGGGGGAATGTTGAGTTCAAATGCATTGTCTCCCATAGCCTTGGTAATGGTGTAAGAACCATATTAGAGTGGCCTAAGTTTCATATAGGCTCCAGTAAGGTGTTCCTTTTGCAAATGCAACCAGACTTTGTCGCCCACCCGAAACTTGTGTGGCACCCGATGTTGATCATGTCGCTTCTTGTACTTGGAATTTGATTTCTCCAGAATGTCGTGTATCTGCTGGTGGATATGTTGGATGTTCTCAATGAAGTTGTTTGTCTTATCGGTTTCAGACTGGACATGAGCCGAATCTACCTGAGTAGCTGCAAATGGCATGTCCACATCAATGGGACATAGTGGGTGGAATCCCAATCCCACCTAAAAGGGGTTGTGGCCAGTCGAGCTGTGGAGAGCCCAGTTATAGTTGTGCTAGACATAGAGGAGGCTCTCATCCCATGTGCGTGGATGCTTTGAGTTGTGCATGAGCAGAATGTGTACGATCATCCTGTTGACAACCTCTGTCTACTCATCAGTTTGGGGATGGAAAGTTGTGGACTTAATGAGCTTGGTGTCCAACATCGACCAAACACTGGACCAAAATGTACTGAGGAACCTGCTATCCCAATCTGAGATGATAGACTGTGGGATCCCAAAGTGTTCCCACACTCATTCAAAGAAGATTTTAGCAGTGGCTTCTGCTATGATATTCTTCTTGCAGGCAGCCATAATGGCCATCTTCGAGAATTTGTCGACGACCATAAAATCACAGTCATTGCCATGCTTAGTAGAAGGAAGGCCTGACCTGTAATCCATCGATATGGATTCCCAAGGTCGACTAGGGGTAGGTAGCAGAGTGTAGAGGCCTTACTTTTTGATGGTGGATTTGGCAATGGCGCAGGTAGTCCTTGACATACTGTTAAAGATTCAACCAACAGAAATACTTCTGTAGTACTGCCACCATTTTCTTGACCCTGAAATGCCTAGCGGCATGAATGTAGTGTGCTTCCCAAATCATCTTGGCACGCTCGCTTGAAGGAACACAAAGGTGTCCCAAGTGGCATAATATGGCATCCTGGAGGTGAAAATCTAGAACTTACTGACCCCCCAAGAGCGTCTGGTATGTGTGGCCAAATTCTGGGTCGCTTTTGTAGAGAAGTAGCCGATCAGAAGTCTCGTTCCCACAAGAGTTGAACACAATGGTTAACACCATGATCGGTGGTTGGCTAAGGCAATTTGCAACATTATTAGTGCTACCCTTCTTATACTTGATATTCAAATGGAACTATTGCAGGTATGTGGGCCACTTCTGATGGCGATCATTTTGCAACTTCCCTTGCATTTGTATGAACTGCAAGGGCCGGTGGTCTATGTGGATGACCATTTCCTTCCCCAAAGTGTAATTCTTCCAATGTCGGCAGACCTGCACAATGGAATACATCTCTTTGTCATAAGTGGGATACTTCCGGACTGTGTCTGCAAGTGTCTCACTATGATATGCCACTGGATGCCCTGTTGAGTAAGGACTTCCCCAAAAGCATAATCATAGGCATCTGCCTTGATCTCAAATGGTTGCTGCAAGTTAGGTAATGTGAGCACTGGTGCAGAGAAGAGGCGATGTTCTAACTCTGTGAATGGTTTTTGTTGAGATTCAAACCAAAAGAATTTTTATTTTTCTCCTCCCTTGGTGACTTGACTCAAGGGTCAAGTGATATGAGATAATCCCAACATGAACCTGCGATAGAAATTGGGAAGACCCAGAAAGCTATGGAGCTCTATCAAAGTGGTTGGAGCTAGCCAATCCCGAATGACTTGGATCTTGGCTGGAACCACATGCACCCCCCATTCATCAATAATGTATCCTAGATACTAAACCTCGGTCATGCCAAAAGTGAAACTCTCCAAATTGGCACATAACTTGTGTTGCCGCAGTGTTTGGAGAACCTGTCGGATGTGGTGGAGGTGCTCTTCCCAACTCTGGCTGAAGATCATGATGTCATCCAAGTATACCACTACAAATGAGTTGGTGAATGGCTGCAATATGTCATCTATCAGCCTCACAAAGGTTGCAGGAGCATTTGTCAACCTGAAAGGCATTACCAACCATTTGAAAAGGCCCTCCTTGGCTTTGAAGTCAGTCTTCCACACATCCGAGGGTTCGATTGGTACCTAGTGATATCCTGATCTCAAGTTGATCCTGCTGAAATATTTTTCCCCCTTCAGCTGGTCCAGAAGGTCATCAATCCGTGGGATTAGGTACCTATTCCAGATAGTGATCTTGTTTAGCGCCCGATAGTCAATACAGAGTCTCCAAGTCCCATCCTTCTTTTGTACCAACACGATTGGGCTCCCATAGGGTGATGAACTCGAAGGGATGTGACCTTTCTGTAGCAGTTCCTGAATCTACCTCTTCATTTCATCATTCTCTAGAACAGAGCACTAATAGATTGGCCCATTGGGCAGCGACGCACTTGGGGTTAGATCGATGGAGTGCTTGACCTGACAGTGTAGAGGCACCCCTGCGAGGTAGGTGAAGATGTCCTCGTACTCCTCCACGACCTTGTCCATTTGTTGTTGTCATGTGGAGGGCCCTGTTTGGAGGTCATGGTCACAATCTTCTTGTTTTCCTGAGGGTGTATCATCATGAAAACAAATTTCTCGGTCTTTTAAATGAGCTTACTACATTGTTTTGCAGTAACCAAAGACATGATGGTAGGCGATGCTACCTCTGGTATCCTGTAAAACTTATTTCCCAAAGTAATAATAACAACACGAGGCCTTGACTCATACACAGTGTGTCACTTCCATAAGTATGGTTGGCATAATAATACATCAGAAACATTAAGGGGAGCAACGTCACATAACACCTCATCCGTGAAGGGCTTGATGTTGTGTGGAAGGCAACACTACTGGCTCATGCAAAGATCCCGTCCTTGGTGAAGCCACCCAATGGTGTATGGTTGTGGATGTGTTGTGGTTGGTAAGCCTAGCCACTTCACGACCTATGCTGAAATGAGGCCCTTTTAGCTCCCACCATCAATAATGAACTATAGCGGGGAACCCTTTACCCACATTTGGGTGTGGAAGAGGCACTACTCCTCCTCTAGATCTTCGGGTTCCTCCTTTTGGATATTTGTGGTGGCAACTATAGCGTTGGGCTCTACATCGATAATCTGCTTGTGTTTGTCATTCCCCTTGTTGGGTTCTGACTCAGAATCAGAATATGCATCTGATTCTGAAGCCTTTAGCTCAGCCACTAGTGACTACTTGGCCCAACACTCACTTGTGTTGTGAGTGGAGCTCTTATGGAACTCACACCACTTTCTAGTGTCCTTCTTCGGCTTTGTGGTGTTGTTCTTTGCTTGCAGCTTTGGTGGGTTGTCTTGGGCCACCCCACCTTGGCTTTGTCTTTTGTTCTGCTGTTTGGGGGCACCTTTCCCTTGCTTCAGATATGCAGATCCAAAGTCTCGCTTCTTCTGTTTAAACTTTTGCTCAATCTTGATGGCATATCAGTATGTCGTGCCGAGCGAGGAGATGTTCAGGAATTCCATTTCATCCTGGATGTACCTATGCAGGTAGCCACGGTACTTGAGAACCAAATGATTCTGAGAATCCTTGATACCCAACTGCATGCGAAGGGTATGAAAAACATTGGTAAAATCTAGTATGTCTTGGTCCCTTCCCTGTCACAGCATTGTCCACTTTATGTATTTATCCTCATAGCTCCCATCAGGGTAGTAATGCTCCTCAATGGCATCCTAGAATGAGTTCGAATTGGGTGCGGCTAAAAATAGTGGGTTCGTACTTTCATCCTTCCGCTCACAGTAGGTTTCCCACCAGTCCTTGATGTGGGGGGCTTCTTTGAGAAGTGAAAAAGTGATCTTTTCCCGGATGGAAAAATCATGAACTAAAAAATATTCTTCTAGCAGATTTAACCATTTATCTACAGCGTCTGCATCTATCTGACGCTCAAATATGGGAATGTCAAAGTTAAATTGTACCTTAAAGGGTGTGGCACTTCCAGAGTAGCTACGAGAAGTAGATGTGTCGGCCCTGTGTAGCCGTTGAAGGATCTGGGCAAAGTTGTCCATCATCATGTTCCTTTGTCACTTGAGGGCTTCTTCGAGCAAGATTTTGATAGGATCTCCTTCCTCCTCATATTTATTTTTAACCGCCATGGGAGACCGTTGGGATTTGCGAGGTTATTCTTGTAAAGGTTCGACCAGTTCAAACCCTAACTCCTTATATCTTGACCTCATTAGGGACATGCAAATAAAAATAGAGAAAGAGTAGACCGCTCTGATACCACTGATCTGGATTTAAATAGGAACACAAAAAATTACAGATATAACCATAAATACAGAGATGCAGTTGAAATAATACTTCATTTTATTAATGTAAAATACTGAAATATGCTTACAAACAAAAATAGAAATAAACTAGCTAGGGCGATGGTAGCTTATCTCTGAGAAGAGATGTGGCAGCTACATGCCTCTAAGCTATGTTACAATGAGGCTCGAAGGCCTATTTATTGTTGAGAAACAATGGAAAACCATAAAAATCCAAAAACTTAACCCTAGGAGATGAAGCACCAAACTACGGGCCCCGTTTTGGTAAATTGGTACATCAAATTTCAGAGGTCATAACTTTGGCATACGATCTCTATTTGATGCAAACAATACCTCGTTAGAAAGATCTATCCGAGGACTACAACTTTTGAGTGAGAAATATTAAAATGTTGACCCATGTTGCTCTCAATTTTCCCAAAAATTTTCATTTAGGGCCTCAAAACGGCTCCGGAAGTTTAGGACCTGAAAAACTGCCAAAAATAGTAAATTGTGCTACAAATAAGGAACTGAAAAATTGAAAGAAACAATGGTGGAGATCCAAGTGGAATAGGCAGGTGCCCACCAATATCAACCTGGATCAATTCTTGGCAAGATTTTTACATTGATGAGAAATCACAGTGGGTTGAGGTATTTGTTTGATCAACTGAATCTAAATGCCAGGCAAGTTAGATGACTAGCTACCCTTAGTGAGTTTGAATTCAAAATTAGATACATCAAAGGGAAGGAGAATTGGGTTGTGGATGCTCTTAGTAGGAAGGTACAGGTAAATCATATAGCAACTATGATATCTTATGGGACAGAGTTACAAGATAGCATCTTGCAAGCAGGACAATGAGATGAAAAATACATGGATATTATGCACAGGTTACGACAGAGAACAGGTGCAGGTATAGGTATAGGTATAGGTGCACATAGATGTACAGGTGATCAGGATGCATACTATCATCTCACGGAAGATGGTTTGATGAGGTTTAGAGACAGGATCTATGTGTTGAATTGTAGTGAGCTCAAGAATCTTATATTGAAGGAATTTCACGCCAAGCCATACTCGGATCATCAAAGATATCAAAAGACGTTGACAGTGGTGAATAAGTTTTACTATTGGCCGAATTTGAAGAAGAAAGTGGCAAATTCTGAGGCTAGATGTTTATATTGTCAGCAGGTCAAGGCGGAATGTAAGCATTCAGGTGGTCTACTACAACCTATAGCAATTCCAAAATGGAAATGGGAGGTCATTCCCATGGATTTCATCACAAGTCTTCTAAGGAAAGTGAGGCAACATGATTCTATTATGGTTGTGGTTGACATGTTGAGCAAGGTAGCTCACTTCATTCTAGTAAAGACTACATATTCAGCTAGTGAGTTAGCAAAGGTGTTCATTAGAGAGATAGTGAGACTGCATGGTCTTCCAAAGAATATTATTTCGGACAAGGATGCAAAGTTCACTTCAAAATTTTGGAAGGATCTATTTGCAGTTCTGGGTATAGAGTTGGCCTTCAACACAACTTATCATTTGCAGACATATGGACAAACAGAGAGGGCCAACAGGATCTTGGAGGATATGTTGAGTACATACATGGTGCACCAGTAGAAGAAATGGGAGGAGTATGCACCATACAATAATGGTTATCAAGAGTCATTAAGGATGAGTCATTTTGAGGCATTGTATGGGCGGAGTTGTAACACTCCCATCAGCTCGAGTGATCCAGTGAACAAGGTACTTATTGGACTAGACATGTTGGTAGACATGGAGTAGGAAATGCAAGTTATAAACAAGAATATAAAGGCAACACAAGATAGACAGAAGATTTATTCAGATCAGCATAGGGTGTTCAAGGAGTTTTAGGTTGGGGAGCATGTGTATTTACGCATCAAGCACAAGAAAATATCTTTGAGGATTGGTTCATGTGCCAAGTTGGCACCACGACATTGTGGGCCTTTCGAGATCCTTAAGAGGATTGAACTAGTGGCATATCAACTTGCACTGCCTCCAACAATGAAAGTCCATAATGTTTTCCATAGTTCATTTCTTAAGAAGTATATAAAGGATGTTGTTCATGTTATTGATTGGTCTATATTGGAGGTGGAGCAAGAAGGAGAGTTCCAGCCGAAGCCTCAGTGCATATTGCAGTGGAAACATCTCATGCTCAGGAACAGAGCCATAGAGCAAGTTAAAGTGTAACAGAAGCACTTTGGGCCTGAAGAAGCTACATGGGAGATGACATATTTGATGCAGGCCCTGTATCCTTCATTGTTTGTCGGTTGAGGCAAAAACGTTTTGGTTTGATGTTGGCATATGTTTGGCATTTGATTTGCTGATGTTTTGGTATATGTATGTATACATATATGGATGTAAATACCGCCATAAGCTAAGTTATAAAGCTCCAATAAGTTGTATGAGTGTCATGTTATTATGGTTGTTATATTTTCATGTTGTCAAGATGTTTTTCTTTTGAGCAGGTCTTTCATTATAAATATTGTAGCGAGCTAAGTTATAAAGCTCCATGAAGTATGTTTTATTTTCAACGTTTTTATTGAGGTCATAGTATGGTTTAACACCGAAGATGGTGTTCCCCAAGGGGGAGGGTTCTGTAACAACCCTAGTGAAATTTCATGTAATAAAAGTTAATAAAGGAAAAATAAGACCACGATTAAGGGAGACTTATTCCAAGTTGAATGTTTTGCAAACATACCCTAGTGGGCATCACTGGATGTTTGTTTTGGCTAAGGAAAATTGGAGAAGGCTAAGGCTAAGGCATTAAAAGGAAAACAAGCATTTTTGGCATATTTATTATGAAAATACAGGAAATTAGGAGAAAAGGAATTTCTTGGAGCACTCTAGCTTTGGATCAAGGAAAGAAAAGAAAGAAAAGGAAAAGGAAGGAAAGAAAGGATCAAGGAAGAAGAGAAGGATCAAGTAGCCTCAGTAAGAATAATTGCAGGTAACCTTTTGCATGTGTGATTTCCTAGCTAGTTTGGACATGCATGGCTTTGCATGTTGGTGGATGGTTCTCTTGTTTTTTGTGGCACGGTCTTGTCGGGTTATGAAAGTGTTTTTTAGCCTAGCCTTGCCTTTTCTAGATTCCATGGTATGTTGGGATGTTTATCTCGGTTTTAAGCTTTGGTTCTCCAGATGGATTTCGGAATCTATAGCGGAGGTGGTATCAAGGTTCATTCCCAAAGGCCTAGGAATCCCTTGACCGGTTTTGGAAGGATACATGGCAAAGCCTGAGGGAGAAGTCTCGGTTTAGGACCTATTGATATGGGTTTGGATTGTGGTAAATCCTGAGAGTATGGTCTCGATTTAGGGCCTAGTGACTCGGGATTGGATAGTGGTAAAGCTTGAGAGACAAGGAGATGGAAAATTTCTCAAGGATAGTGATGGATTCTAGGCATTCCAAGTTCAGTTTGGTTGTGATCGGAGCACTGGTTTTGGTGTGATCACGGTTTGGTGAGGGTGGAGGTGGTTTAACCTCTAGATTCCTTTGGTTGTTATTGGATTGGTTGTTCTATGAGATCCCACATTCATGCTTGGAATATGGCACGGGGGTGATTGGATGAAAGAGAAATTTGGTTCAGCCATGTCTATGGTCGAGTGGTAAATCAAAGTCCCAAACCTGGTCAGATTTGCCTATGATTAATAAAAGCTAAGTTCTCTTAATTTTGCACTGATTTATATGTGTTGTTGTCATATCTTTGATATTTATATGGTTTTATGTTGGTTATAAGCTTGGTTAAATCACTGGTTCATGTCATGGTTATTTCATGTATTTACTTGTAATTGTTAAACAGAGGGATGCAAGATGTAATTGATGATATAATGGTTCAATGGAGAAGGAGGTGAACCTTCTGGTTATGTTTCATAAGTTATTTTAGTCACTTATGCTTTGTCTTGTATCCTAGACCTGTAGGTTGCATTGATGCCAAGTGTTTAACAAAATGTCAGTCTCGATTAGGGATGCTCAGGCCTAGTCTTGGGGTTTATTTTTTTATTTATCATCATTGTTATCATGTCTTTGATGGATTTTGAAGGTTGTACCAAGTTCTGGAAAGAGGTCAGGATTCTGGGCTATAAAGGTGGCTCAAATATCGAGGTCACTGGGATAGGTCTGCTAAGAAAAGTCCACAGTCACTGGCATATAGGCCTATGAGAGAAATTTTGGGTTGATGGATGTTATCATGCCTATATAATGAGAGTGACGATGGGTTAAAAGGATTAAATCGTCAGTGGGAATTAGGGACATGATGTTTGAGTGGTTGACATGTATCTTGAGGGTGTTGTTGTTGATGTGGATGGGTTTTTTTATTATGTTCCATTGATTCCATTTCCTTAAGGTCACTAAAGAAGTTGACTCCCTTATAGTATCCTCTCTCATCGCATGTTTAACCCGATTGGCCGGTTTCTTGGGTGGACATGGGAGGAGGGGGTGTTACAATGAGGATAGTTCTTTTAATGTGTAAACCTCGTTAAAAATGAAACAATTCCCTATGAGGATGTTGAAATATGGCAACAAGAATATCCAATTTAATTTGTCCTTGAATTAAATTGTGAATTAAAATTGAATTTAATCTTAACAACTACTTGGAAATAATTAACTAATTTATTTTAAATTAATTAGTTGCAGAAATTCAAGTTAGAAGTCTTTCTAAATTCATGCAAGAGTTATCCCTTAAATTAAGAGATAAGGTTGAGTTATATTTGAGTTGTAATTCATTAACTCAGTTTACTGAGTTAAGTCCAGTTAAATTAGTTCCGAACTATTTGAGGAACTACTAGTGAGTTAACAGTCAGTTGATCCATTAATGCACTCAACTAGTGCTACTCCAATTAACTGAAGATTCCCTCATCAAAAACTCATACATGTCTATTCTAAGAAAGACCCAGTCGAGATTAATGTTCAAGGACAGTGTATTATCAGTTGCCTATGTTTTCTCATGGAGAAAACTCATGCATGTAGTCAAGGATTCATCCTTGAGGATGCACAATTTTGAAGGCTTGTTTTTCTACTTGGTAATAGGCTAATTATCCACAAGGAACAACACAAGAAAATAGGAGCTTGGAGGGTAGAGAGGAAGGTTGGAGAGAAGCTAAGATTTCCTGTGAGCATCTATGAGGATTGTACTAAGAGCTGGCTAGCTGTGGCGCTAAGGCTTTGTATAATTCCTATGTATTTCCACCATGCATGATAATACAATAGTGTGGGGTTTTTATCTGAGGCTTTCCCAAAAGTATTTTCATGTGTATTGTGCCAATGATTCTTCTTCTTCTTGTTATATTGTTCAGCTCGATATTTAAGCTTCCACAAATTGATAGTAGAAGTAGGTTATAGTATTCTTCTTTGCTTTATATTGCATGATCGGGTTAACCTATCACAGATTTTCTACATGGTATCAGAGTTGTGAACAGTATAATGAGAAGAGAATTTGCAGTTTGAAGTTTGAGGTTGCAAGTGCAAATCAAATTCATATCATACTTTAAGGTTGGTCAATGGCGTTCTATGGCTTGAGACTCGAGTATGCCTTCGAAGGTAGCTCGAATTACATAGCATGGAAAAATAGAATGGAGGTTGTATTATAAGACAATGGCTTGAAGGAATTCATTGATCAAGAAATCCCAAAGCTAGCTTCAACTAATGCACAAGAGTTGGCTGAGTGGAGGAAGTGTGTGGAGAAGGTGAGACAGATCATCCTTGAGGGAGTTTGAGACCATATTTTCTTGAGTCTCCATGGGAAGGATAATCCATTTTCAATGTGGAAGACATTGAAGGACCTCTACCAGAACAATAGTGACCAGAGGAAATTGGCACTCAAGGATAAGCTTTGAATAATCAATATGGAGAAGGGCGATACTATTTCCACATATCTGAACAAGCTCACCACCTACAGAGATGAGTTTGTAAGTGTGGGAATAACTACTGCTGATGATGATATGGTGAGCCTCGCTCTCCTTGGCCTTCCAAAGAGTTGGAGTAGCTCCAGGACTCTGTGAATGGTAGGGAGAAACTACCAAATTGGGAACGACTATGGTCAGATCATATGCGGGAGGAGATCAGGAGGAGCACATGAGATGGTTATTCATCTAAGAATGATGATGAAGAAAATATGGCCTTAGCAAGTAAGGCAAGGAAAGGGAAGGGGAAGGCTTCCCATTTCAAATTGAATTCTTCTCATGGAGGGAAGAAGGGTGACATGTCTAAAGTAAGATGCTTTAATTATCACAAGATGGGACATTATGCAACTAATTGCCCATCAAAGAAGTCCAAGAAAGGATCCTTGGAAGGATTGGAAGGTGAGTCATTATCCTCTCAGTTCGAAATGGAATTTACCCTCATCGAATGCATGGTGTCATCGATGATGGGTTGTGTCTGGTATCTTGACAGTGGAGCCTCATTCCACATGACTGGTGATAAAATTTATTCAATGCCTTGGAGGAGAAAGACCTCAAGATGTGTATAGAGATGGGTGACGATGGAAGGTATAGTGTTTTAGGAGTGGGCACGGTTGCTTTTCAGAGGGAGCATGGAGCTCCTCTCACCTTGACAAATGTGATGTATGTGCCTGGATTGAAGAAGAACTTGGTATCGGTTGCGATGTTTGAGAACAAAGGCTACGATGTTGTCTTCAGTAAAGGAAAGGCGTTCCTAAGACACATAGCCATGGGTCGGACCAATAGGATAGGGATTTGGGTGAATAATCTCTATAAACTAGAGGTAGATGATTGTGTAACATTGAGTACGAAAGTAGAATTGGTGCAAAGCCAAGACATTGGCAAGTTGTGGCATAGGTGGTTGGGCCATTTGCATCAAGGGGATTTGAAGATAATGAAGCAGATATCTGAAGGACTTCCCAAAGGTAAAATTGAGCAAGTTGACACATGCAAAGGTTGTACCTTGAGAAAGTACACAAAGTCTTCCTTTCATGATCGAGATAGCCGAGAAGAGGCTATCATAGAGCAAGTTCATACTGATTTGTCTGGACAATTCTCGACGACATCCACAATGAAGCAAAGGTATTATGCGATTTTCATTGATGACTATCCTCGTAAATGTTGGATTTATTTCATGCAGAAGAACGACCAAACTTTCACAAAGTTCTGTGAGTTCAAAGCCTTGGTCAAGAAAGAGTTAGGGAAGAAGATCAAGGCCTTGAGAAGCGACAACAGTGGAGAATATGTCTCTCAAGAGTTTAAGGACTTCTTTGCAGCAGAAGGAATTAAACGAGAGTTGACAGCACCTCATAACCCATAGCAGAATGGGGTGGCCAAGAGGAAGAACATAACTATTGTAGGGGCAGCACAGGCAATGCTACATGACCAAGGCCTACCACTTCACTTGTGGGCTGAGGTGTGCAACACAACAATCTATTTGCATAATAGAAGCCTGCATCGCATACTTGGGATGAAGACACCAGAGGAAGCTTTCTCCAGTAAGAGACTCGATGTGGGTCACTTCAGGATCTTTGGCTAATCCATATATTGCCATGTGACAAAGGATGCATGGAAGAAGCTTGAGCCAACAATAGAGTTCGGGATATTTGTGGGGTACACTGATACACCTCACAACTATCGGGTGTACATGCCTACCAGTCGAAGGATAGTGGTTCGCAAAGATCTCAATTTTGATGAGAAGAAGGCCAAGCGAGTTTCCCTTGAGAGGGAGCTCCAACTACAGGTTGTGGAGGAACTGTTGGTTCCTAAGGAGGAGGAGCCTCAGACTAATGCAGAGCAGCCACATGCAGAGGTTCCAGGAGTGGAGACATCCACTCAAGCAGATTATTCCAGAGATGGACGGAAGTGCACAAGAGAAGCTAACAAATTGTTGGATGCGAGAGAGAATGTGGGAGCACCATATTCTCAGTGAAAACAGAGGAGGTCAACTGAGATGTACACTGGATACATGGCCCTTGTTGGGGAATGTGTTGAGACCGAGCCATGTTCCTTTGAGGAAGCAACACAGCAGCCAATTTGGGTTGATGCTATGGTCGAGAAGTATGACTCCATAGTTCGTAACAATGTTTGGGACATGTTTCCGAGACCGGAGAACAAACCAGTTGTAAGTTCCTATTGGCTTTACAAGGTAAAGCAAGCTGTTGATGGTAGTGTGGAGAAACATAAGGCAAGTTTTTTTTCTCGTGGCTTTTCACAGGTCGAGGGGATTGACTATGATGAGACTTTTCTCCTATCACAAGGTACTCATATATCAGATTTATGTTGGCACTATCAGCACAGATGGGTTGGAAGATCCATCAGATGGATGTGAAGATTGCATTCCTCAATGGCCAGATTGAGGAAGAGGTGTACATAGAGTAGTCAGAAGGTTTCGAGACCTTCGATCGTGAGTCGCATGTGTGTCGACTCAAGAGAGCGTTGTATGGGCTAAAGCAAGCACCTCATGCTTGGTACACCAGGATAGACAACTACTTCAACGGGTTGGGCTTCACAAAGAGTGAAGTGGATGTGAACCTGTACCACATTATGGTGAAAGGTAAGCTGTTGATCATTGTACTTTATGTTGATGATCTCATATTGACTGGTGATGATCAGTTGATCAGGTCTTACAAGAAGGACCTTGCAAGAGAATATGAGATGAAAGACATGGGTCTCATGCATTACTTCCTTGGCATGGAAGTGTGGTAGAAGGATGGGGAGTTGTTTGTGTCTTAAGGCAAGTATGCCAATGAGATACTCAGGATATTCCACATGGAGAAGTGCAAGCCCATGTAGACTGCTTTAGCAGGTAATTGGAGGAAGGAAGTTGCTACTTCAAGAGAAGTGGTAGAGGCTACTATATACAGGTAGCTTGTGGGTTCACTGATGTACTTAATGAACACATGACTAGATTTGTGCTATGCGGTGAACCAGCTAAGTCAAGCGATGGTTCAACCTACCAAGATGTTTTAGAAGGTGACAAATCATGTATTGAGATACCTTAGAGGCACATCTCAGTATGGATTATGGTACAGACGGATAGAGGGAGTGAAGCTACAGGGCTTCACTGATGCAGATTGGGTAGGGAGTCCATCAGATCAGAAGAGCACATCAGGAGGGATTTTCAACCTTGAGTTAGAGACAATTTCTTGGTACAACATGAAATAGAGGTCGGTTGCACTTAGCTCAGCAGAGGCAGAATACATGGGTGCAAGTCAAGCAGCATGTGAGGCCATCTGGATGCGGAAAATCCTAGTTGGTTTGTTTGATCAGAGGATGGATCCAACTGTGATCTATTGTGATAATCAGAGTTGTATCAAACTCTTTGAGAATCCAGTATTTCATGATAGGTCCAAGCACATCAACATCTGGTATCATCATCTCAGAGACTGTGTAGCGAGGTGGATCATGTTGCTGCAGTATATTTCGACAGAGGAGCAAGATGCTGACATTTTGACAAAGGCATTGTCAAAGTGTAAATTCAAGTTCCATAGAGACAAGATTGGAGTGGCAAATAATCCCTTTCTTGTTGAGAGGGAGTGTTGAAATATGGAAACAAGAATATTCCAATTTAATTTGTCCTTGAATTAAATTTTGAAATAAAATCGAATTTAGTCTTAATAGCTACTTGGAAATAATTAATTAATTTATTTTAAATTAATTAGTTGGAGAAATTCAAGTTAGAAGTCTTTCTGAAGTCATGCAAGAGTTATCCCTTAAATTAAGGAGATAAGACTAAGTTATATTTTAGTTGTAATTAGTTAACTCAGTTTACTGAGTTAAGTCCAGTTAAATTAGTTCCAAATTGTTTGAGGAACTAATAGTGAGTTAACAATCAATTGATGCATTAACGCGCTCAACTAGTGCTACTCCAGTCAACTGAATATTCCATCATCAGAAACTCATGCATGTCTATTATGAGAAAGACCCAGTTGAGATTAATGTTCAAGGGCAGTGTACTATCAGTTGCATGTGTTTTCTCATGGAGAAAACTCATGCATGCAATCAAGGATTCATCCTTGAGGATTACACGGTTTTGAAGGCTTGTTTTTCTACTTGGTAATAGGCAATAATCCACAAGGAACAGTGCAAGGAAATAGGAGCTTAGAGTGGAGAGAGGAAGGCTGGGAGAAGCCAAGATTGCCTATGAGCATATGTGAGGATTGTATTGAGAGCTAGCTAGCTGTGAGAGCTAAGGCTTTGTATAATTCCTATGTATTTCCACCATGTATGATAATACAATAGTGTGGGGTTTTTATCTGAGGCTTTCCCCAAAGTATTTTCATGTGTATTCTGCCATTGATTCTTCTTCTTCTGGTTATATTGTTCAGCTCAATCTTTAAGCTTTTGCAAATTGATAGTAGAAGTAGGTTATAGTATTATGCTTTGAATTATATTGCATTATCGAGTTAACCTATCACAGATTTTCTACAGAGGATAGTTTTGTTGCTGTGTCAACCTTGTTAAAAAATGAAACTAATCATTATAAGGATGGTTCTTTTACTGTGTCAACCTCATCAAAAAATGAAACATGTCCCTATGGGGATATTTATTTTTATTGTGTCAAACTCGATAAAAAATTAAACAGGTCCCTATGAGGATCATTCTTTCACTGTGTCAACCTCGTTAAAAATGAAACAGGTCCCTATGAGGATAGTTCTTTTACTGTGTCAAACTCGTTAAAAAATGAAACAGGTCATTATGAGGATGGTTCTTTTACTGTGTCAACCTCATTAAAATGAAACGAGTCCCTATGAGGATAGTTATTTTATAGTGTCAACCTCATTAAAAAATGAAACAGGTCATTATGAGGATGGTTCTTTTACTATGTCAACCTTGTTAAAAAATGAAAAAGTCCCTATGAGGATAGTTATTTTAATGTGTGAACCTTGTTAAAAAATTAAACATGTCCCTATGAGGATATTCTTTTACTGTGTCAACCTCATTAAGAAATGAAATGCACCCCCATGAGGATGGTTCTATTACTGTGTCAAACTCGTTAAAAAATGAAACAGGTCCCCATGAGGATAGTTCTTTTACTGTGTCAACCTCATTAAATAATAAAACAGGTCCTTATGAAAATAGTTCCTTTTCTTGTGCCAATCTCATTAAAAAATGAAACAAGGTTCCATGAGAATAGCTCTTTTTCTTGTTTCAAGCTCATTAAAAAATGAAACAAGGTGATATGAGCATATTTCTTTTCCTGTTTCAAGCTCTTTAAAAAATGAAACAAATCCTCTCCTAATTAACTCAAGTCTTTCACTTGATCTCGTAAATGAAGCTTGGGGGGCATGTGCCTATGTCGTTATGTTGGGGGCATGAAAACCTATCTCAAGCATAGTTTCCTATGTTTCAAGCTTGTCTAAAAATGAAACTACTCCCAAGCATAGTTTTCTTATGTTTCAAGCTTGTATAAAAATGAAACCTATCTCGAGTCCATTTTGGTTATTATTTACAAGACTTGTTAAACTCATGAAAATCCCGAGCTTCTTTTTCTAGATTTTCATGCTTATAAAACGTACATGAAAATTCAGAGTTATTTGTGTATTTTTCTACTTGTTAACTAAATTGAAATTCAGTGATATGAGTACACTTTTATCACTTTTTTGGACTTGATAAAAATTACAAAAAAGTGAAACCCTGGAGTTACATTTAAGCTCTTTTCTGACTCTTGAAATATGAAAAGATTGTTGAGTTTACCCCTTTTACAGATCATGTGGACTATTTACGAAAAAGGTATACCTTGACTAATCATGGTCAAAAGAGTTATCTCTTGCATTATTTTACCCTTTTCCAGATTTGAGAGACTAAATCTACGTAAAAGGACATTTCAGATTTTACTTACATTTTTCTCTAGACCCCCTAAATATGAAAAACATCAAGCTTCACTTTCTCTAGGATCCTTAAAATTTTACATTGAATGAATTGATTAGTTTCCTTTTTGTGCCTTTCCAAACTCTTTAAGCATGAAAACGACATCAAGTTACCCCTTCACTGGACTCGTAAAATGTAAACAGTGCAGGACTTGTCAATCATGATGAGACCGAACCACTCATTCCTTGGGTTCATAAAAAATACTCCGATGGACTCATCCGAAGGATGAGATTACAAGAAAAGCATATATTATCCTCCTCAAGCTTGTGTAAAAAATAAAGAGAGACTTTCCAGTAATGGTGAAGGAAAATTGGAAAGAAACATTTGTTTCTTTTATTGTAAGAAGGCATTATATCACTCTTGAACATGAAAATCCATCACCTTTATGTCTAGGTTTGGAAATCCATTTGCCTTTGAATTGGTCATACCTTATTGAAAGTATTCAAACTAGTTTCTGGTCCTATTTTTGAGTCAAATGCTGCCAAGTCAAAATGTCGTGTCGCCAATATGTTCAAGAGAAGTCCAACCTCAGTGAAAATTACCTTACAAATCATAACCTTCAATCACATCGGTTATCCCTGAGTTAGTCCTGAATCACTTCATTTTTTCTTCAAAACTTAATAATCGTTTTGTGTCATTGATAGGGGATACATTAAGGTCCTCCTGCGACGCGTTACTTGATGTCGACATCAGATCATTATCCAAAAAATTGACTTAAAAACTCCCTTTCGGTACCTTGGAGCTTGAATGACTTAATGGCATGTTTCTTGCATTCTACGACAGGTTCTCATCATCGACCTTTCATCAAATGATTCTATGAGTGCTAGACTTCAAGAAATTTAATCGCACCTCATAGATTGTAATGGAGTACCTTGAGATCCATTGTCATTATTGGTGGTTTCTCTAGTGCCTATTAATGATTTAGATCATTGATCGGTAATTAGGTGGTTTCTACCGTGTTCAACTTCAAGAAATTTACTCACATGGTTATATTCGTATATCAAGAGACATAGATTAAGACCTTGGATCTAGTTTCATCCATCCAGGTTGCATGGAGTTACTAAATATTCATGATTGTAAATATAGATCCATTGATGGCTACGTCCATACTGTGTCTTTTGTTGACAAGGATCTTCATATGTATTTCCATACTGATTCTTTGAGATACTTGTACTCAATGATGTTTATATGAAAGCATGATATGGTAATCCTTGTTTGTTTGTTTCAAGTCTTCAACTAATTGGTCTCTGGTCTAAACCTTTGACATGATCTGATCATGTTCACGCAAGTAAAAAAAAAAATCTAGAAGCTTTGATGGAGGAATCTTATCCAAATTAGAAACCTTGAACTACTACATACCTGCACCTCATCCCTTGGTTCATGGAACTAATCTCCTCCTCTTAAGCATCATATCCCTTGAGAAGAGGAACTAGAAACCTCCTCCTCTTATCTATAACTTGAGCATAAGACTACAACAAGGGGAAAAACGTGGACTTTTAAACTTGTGCTCTTGATTTTGGGTTTTAAGAGCTTGTCATCAAGGGAAGGAACAAAGACCATTGGAAAAGGCTTGTGACATCAAGGTAACTAGGTTGTAAGATTGTTCTGATTTGAATTTAATACAAAGAAATTGTTCTTTCCTAATTCCGTCTATTTTGATGTTACTTGCGAGATTCCTTGATCACTCGCATGGTTTATAAATGATTATTGATTCAACGATATGATGTATGTTAAGTTAGGGATTTCAGGTACCTTTGATTTTATATGTGAGATGCTTTGATCTCTTTGAATGTTTTTGTCTATGCAGATCTCTTTTGGAGCATCATGGAGACATTGTGGAAAGTATTAGGAAAGCCTTCAAGGAATTGAGGAAAATCTAGTTGTGGAAAGCACTGAAAGGACTTCTACAAGAACATCACTAATAGGTAAGTGATTCTTTATGTACTGCCTATTTCATGTTTTAGTTATAGGATAAGGAAATGTAGCAACTCTTTTAATGTGTGTTACTAGAATTTGTTGGAAATCTAGGGAGATCCTTCTTGTCTGCAAGAAGTGGTTTTTCTTCCTAACTCTTAATATTTCAAGCCTTACTTAGTAGCATATGAACATCCTTAATAGACTGCAACAAACCAATGTCGGAACCATAGTTCCAATAATGAACTGATGGAAACATATGAGGAACTACCCCTAAATTTGTGCCTCTTCTTTTTCACCACAAAGAATTGTATGAGACTATCTAAGTCAAAAAATGTGTATACATGCGACTATCCTTCATGAGAAATGCGTAAAAAATGTAAAATGATGATTTTTCACAACCACAACTCCCCTGAACATGTCATGTTTATTCCTACTCACAATCACTTCATTATACACAACATCAATAACATAAACATCACCAAAAGAATAATATAGCAACATATGGAATCATCATCAAGATACACATGCATAGATCCCCCTGAGATCAGACACCACTAATCCTGTGGACCTGATATTCATTATATGTTCTTCATAAGGCTATGTACCTCACACTTACTTCTGCATTCATTGTTAGAAGTATGATTTAAGAACAATGGACTGCAACAGGGATAATTTTCCCTACATCTCTGACTACTACTCCTTCTTCTTCCAATATGTTTGCAATTTTTGATCATGTGTTCAAAGTTGTGATGTTTAAACCATCTCATGTAACAAAAGTATTGTGAGCTTCCATTCCATGCGCTTGAGCTAAAATTATTGGTCTGGTGCCCAAATGAGTTACAAGTGAAACAACATCCATAAAACCATCTTTGATACCTCAGAACTGATCTTGAAGGACTTGGTACAAATTTCTTTGATCTTGAAGTTTTCATATATGATGAGAGACTTGATTCATTATTTTGTGGGTCCTTCATCTTGTGAATATGAAACCTTATGGATGTATCTAATGTATGTCTTGATTAGTGGAGAGTGTTGTTCATCAATAATATTTTCTACCGATTCAAATGCCTTTACCCATTTGTTTGTTTTCTCATAATATTCCCTTAGAGTCACAATTTATGTTTATAAATTTTCATAGTGCCTTTCCTTTTCTTGAATTTTTTTGCTAAGTCTTCTATTCTTATATTGGTTGCTTCTAGTTGAGACTTTAGAAGGTTCATTTATTTGACAATACTACTTTCTTTTGTTTCTAAATCTTTATTTGCATTCCTTAATTTATCAATTTATTTCAATGATTTCATTAAATAATCTTCTTCACAACTATCTGATTCACTAGTTGATCGATATTCAAGAGCCATAATAATTTTGTAACTATTGTTAGAATCAAAATCTGAATCTTCCTGATCATCAGATGTGCTTTGGCTATCTTCATTAGAATGAAAACTTTTCATGGTAGATTTTTTTTTTTCCATTTTTCTTGTCAACATCCTTTTCCTTTTCTTTCTTGTTATGATTTTCTTTATATGGACATTTGGATGCATAATGACCTACTCTTCCATAAGAAAAACACTTAAAGGGAATTTTACCTTTGGATTTACCAGTTCCCACTTGTAACATCTTCACAAAGTTTGCTTCTTCCTCATCTGAAATGTAGCTTGTACCTTTAGTTATTTCCTCTTCTTTTCCATTTTATGTGGCTTTGAATGCAACTTCTTTAATCTCTGATGTATTCCCATTTTTAATCATATTGTAAGCAATCAAGATCCCATATGAAGTTGTTCTAGAGTAAGACTTTTCAAATCCTTCACTTCTCTAATGGAAAATACTTTGGCATCGAACTTTGAGGTTAATGATCTCAAAATATTTTCAATAATAGAAAAATCCTCCATCTTGTCCCCAAGTCCTTTCATAGTGTTAGCAATATTGTCTACTCTAAGGAAAAAATATCAATGCTTTCATCATCATGCATTCTAAGGGACTCATATTGAATTATATACGATTGGAGGTTGGCACTCTTTACCTTCGTATCACCTTCACAACTCTGAATAATCTTATTCCATATTTCCTTTCTGGAGTCCAACTGCATGACTTTCACGAACTCAAATTCTACTAATCCTCCCAAGGTAACATTTATTTCCTCTGCATTGTTCTCATATTGCTTCTTTCTTGGATTATTTATGGTAATGGAGGTTGGGTATTGATATCCACCTCCAAAAAATCCCCATACTTCAACTCCTAATGATTGCAAATATGCTCTCATTCTGACCTTCCAAAACATAGAGTTAGTACCATTAAATAAAGGTGGCTTGGTAGAGAAAAGTCCATCTTGACTATTCATCTTGTTAGATCTCCCTTCAAGTGATAAATCTCCTTCTGAGGGACCTACTCTAATACCAATTGTTAAGAAAAATATTTTTTTTTTGGGGGCAGGGGGGGGGTTTGAATCAATATTTTTAATTCACTTTAACTTGCAATTTCAAGTTCAAAATTCTATACACAACTGTTATTCAGACAATCCGCATGTGTACACAACTTTTGTGAGTAAAAACAATGTATATCTAGATTACTTATTTTTCTTAACTTCCATCAAATGTTAAATTTAATCATTGTATTATTAATTTATTTTCCATTCAATATACAGTAAAGAGAAGATAAATCATAACACATAAGAAACACATCAACACATAAGGACGCCGAGATTTTGGTTTGAAACCTAATGTGAGAGAAATCCATTGTTGTTGTCATCTTTGTCTTATTCACTTATTATAATGAAAAATAATTATATCATGGTCTTATAGTGGCATATAATTTTACCAAAAAGCAGGCACCCACCTGTAGGAACTTACAACCTCCACTTGTTCTCTAGCACCCACTGGAAGGGACCTATAACCCCCTGGTCTCATTTACCAGATCCTACCGGAAGGGATCTCCTACCCCCTCACTGGAGGCTAAAACCCTCAACATCTTGTGGACCATGTTTCATAATATTCCATACTAGATCCACCTATCTCGATCCATTAAAACTTGCAGGCCACCTTTCATCAAATTTTCAAACTATACCCACACCCAACAATATGCTCAAAGCCAATTAACCATTCTGAAACCAAACTTTGAATCAATGAATAAATCATCCAATCATGCTAATACCCACACTATCATCAAAACATAACTAATCTAAATTTATTAATTACCCTAGTCAATATTACTTCAGAATATATACGTGACTATTATGAAGCATACCCACGTATATACGTGCTTCCTGTGCATAAAGCCTACGTACATATCTCAAATTACAGAATATTGAATCACTGTATCAACAACGGAACCACTAAAGTACTGAGTCAAAACAACTAATCAAAGATATACTAATACTGACTCACTGAATACCCAATCACAATGCATCATCATCATTGATCAATATACCAAGCCACATCCAAATAATTCCAATACACACTAACAAATACAAACCATTTTGATCAAGACATCATTGACGAATGACAACAAATAATACAAACTTCATCAAGCAATAATTGCAATCCATAGAACACATATATGGCTTCAATTAAATAGATCTGCGTATATACATGCTTCCCATGTATACAATGCTCGTACATATTTCAACATATTGAATAAACACATCAAAACCTAATCATCAAATTCTATATGATACAATTATGAATCATATCCGTGTCTATATGTAATATCACTGAAGAAAACTTGTGTACAGATCTTAAATTACTGAATCAGATCATTGTTGCAAACACAACCTATGTCAAATACATATATTTGTGCACATGTTGTTAGAAAAATCTCAGATCTCAGCAAACATGTTTAGATCATAACACTATTATAGAAATGGTAGCTTCTTAAACATAAATAGATCAATCAAGCATATCCATATACTTTCAGATTTGAACCTTCTCCCTGCTCCCTAGTGCACACTTGTTCCAAATCATATCACACATAAATAATATTACAAATGCACACAAAAATCCTTGATCTCCATCTCCTTATATAGCTTCTTCCTTTGCAAATATCACAAGAAAATCCCTTGGTAATGTTTTTGGTATTCGTTTGATGTGGTCAAATAGACATTGTCAACACAATACTATGGGAAATTACCATTGTAATGGTTCATGGTCTCCTTTTTCCATGGTTCGGATTATGTACGTGACTTTTTTTCACAGATACTACGTATGTACACGAATATTCTTCACAAGGGCCACATATAATTTTTCAAACTTCACATTTTCATCTTCTCTCAAGTGAAACTTGTAACAAGGTTGTCAACACACTTCCTCATCTCTACAGTACTTGTACCAATATTCTTGTCATCTACATTCGTCATATTATAACGAAGTTGACATCAAGGACATACTTGTCAAGCAGGTTTCCATCAAGGACAACACATTAGCCATAATGTGAACACATAAATATACATATCCCAATATCTACAACTTATAATTGCATCAATTGTAGCTAGCCATGGTCTACCAAGTATTAATGGATGCCCCCCTTAAATTAATCTTGGGAGTTAAAATCACAAAGTGAACATGATATTCCCATGAATCTAAAGATACAAACACATCTTGTAATATACCATCAAGATTAATAACAAATTTATCTACCAATTGTAATAAAGTTGGGGTATATTTAAGATTAGGGAGCTTCAATTGGTCCATATTATGCTTGCTCATGATATTAATGGCTGCTCCTAAATCAAACAAAGTGTTTGGAATTTAAATATCATTAATGTGAATTTTTACAATGGGGATTCCTAGATCTAAATATTTATGGACTATTAGTTTTCCCATCATAATATACCCAATCTTTCCTACCAACTGAATCTTTTCAATATCTTTTTTTTTCTTCCTGATTTTTTAATGCATAACTCATTTATTGTTTTTGCAAAGTTGGGTATTTCCTTTATAGGTTGAATTAAAGGAATTTTGATGCAATTTTTTTTCAACTCATCTAGCATATTATAGTCAGGTAAAATGATTTGCCTTTCTACTCCCTTATCAATTTTAATCCTTTCAGGAAAATGAGGACTTTGTAAGGAAACAAAGGGTTGTTCTCCTAGAGGAATTGTAGGAGTTGATTTTATTTGGTTTTCTCCTAATTGTATAGGAACATCTTCCTTTGGAGGAGTCTTTTCTTGATTAAGAGATGCCTCTTTTTCAAGAAATTTATCCTCCTTATATTCTTGGATGACAATTGGTGGTGATTTCATTTGCAAGACTCGACCAAATCTAAGTTGATGTCCATTTAGACCTGGAGGAGCTATCATACAAGCTTGAAAATTTTGACCCTAAACATTATATATGGGTTATTTAGGGGTTTTATTATTCAAATTTAGGAGTGGTTGCACAGGTAGTTGATTAGAGTTTTTAGGAAATGGAGTGGATCGTAATGGAAGTGGTTGAATTGAAGTCAATTGGGGTTGTAATTGTGGTAGAGTAGGTTGTGGAGGTTGAGGAGAGTAATGCTGAGATTGGTATTGAGGATATGGTTGTTGAAATTGAGGTTATTGATGATTCGTACCATAATAATTTTTCAAACCATATGACCAAGATGGGTTTTTTGGTTAAGGTAGCCAAGTGTCCAAGGCAAATGTGTATTCCGATTGCTTTGTGTTTATGCATATGATTTATACTGTGCATTGGGATCTTGTGTCATACCTATTTATCAAGGTTGCCAAGGACTCTTGGGAGCAACATAACAAAGTGATTCAACTTGACTTGTTCCTGTTTCTTCTTGAAAAACAACCTTAGGTCCATGTATTAAAGGGCACTCCTTTATAACATGATTTTCTACACATATAACACATATCTCAACATTGTTAAGAGGAAATTCTCGTAAGGCATGTTTTCTCCTACTTCTAGGACATAAAATATATAATGCAACATTCGCAATTTTTTCTGTAATTTGTATCCTTAAGGTATCTAGTTGCTCATTAAGATTTCCAAGGATAATAGTTTTAAATTATCAACCAAGTTTCCTAATTTTTCTCTACTTTATGTTCCAGATGCATATTTACTTACTCCTAACATGGTTGGATCTCTTTGGTTCTTACTATATTTTTCTTTTCCTCTTGATATGTGTTTTCATAACTCACAAATTTCTTCGAATGACAATTGGGAGACATCTCCCTTTCCCATTAAGTTGACAAGGTCAATCCATTCATCCCTTATAGCTTTTAGCAAGAGATTTTTTAATGTGTATTCATCTAAATTATGCATTTTAGCCCTTTTAAAATTGTAGGCAAATATTTCCACCAAATATTCAAGATTTTCATCCTCTTTTTGAGCCATCTTAAAGACTTCATCCTTCAGGTCAAGATGTATGCAAATTTTTTATATTTTTCTAGGAATATTCTTTTCATATCATCCCATGTTCTAATAGAACGTGTTCATAGACCCATGAACCACTTATGGGCTCCATATTTTAGAGTAGCAAGGAATAATTTCAATTTTTGAGTATCAAGTAAATAATCATATGTTTTTCACAATACCTCAAACTCAAAAAGAAATTTTTCTAGATACTTAGTTCTTAAGCCATGAAAATTAGGAAGGACAGATGGTGAAATGTTTTTCATGGTAGCGGTGGTATCTGTATCTAAGATGGGGAATCCAAAAGGGTCCTCCTCATGAAAATATCTACAATATCCTCTTCCACCTCTACCGCCTCAACCTCCTCTATTACCTATTCTACCTCTTCCTCCACCAATCCTTATTCTTTCCTCTCCATTGTGTACTTCTCCTTCTCCTTCTCCTGCCATTAGATATTCTTTAGAGATAATATAAGGATCAACAATGTGGTTCTATACTTATTCTTCCTTTGGTTCTTCTATCAATGGTATTTCATAAAAAGTTTCCTCTTCCACTTATTCTTCTTCACTAGGTACTTATAACTCCTGTCGTAAGAGTTATTCACATGTTGAAGAAAGAAATATGACTCCTTCAGTTTGGGATGTAGATTCTTCAACTACAACTTCTGCAGATGAGGTTGGTGAATCCCTAGGCTGAATTTCATATATATGCACTTCTGGGAGTTTATGTCTACATGTTGTGGATGGAATTTGAGTGTCAGTGGAATATTGTGGCACTACATGGTCTAAAGGGGGTGGTTGGTGATATTAGTATTGAATTGTTTGCTCTACCTCTACTTACAAATCTACCCTGAGAATATTGTTCTCTATACATGTATCCTAAATGATTTTAATATGATTTTGACTATGCATCTATTATGATATGCAAATTTAGATCAAAATAAATTCCTATATACACTTCCTCGACAATGAGATCAAAAATATTGGGTAATTCAATTGTTGATTAAATTACTTCATTAAATTTGTCGACCAGGGCTTGTGTACTTGTGAAGCGTATGTGCACAATATATGCTAGGATTGTTGTTTTTAATTAAAATATCAAATCTAAATACGAATTGTAAATCAAATCTATTGAACACTAATTCTTATTAAGTTTATGCACATGTTATTTTTATAAGACCTTTTTGAATTGAGATAAACTTGAAATCAATTTATTCTAGAGTGCAAGAAATCAAAGAAAACTATTCTAAGAGAGAGAATTGAGAATCTATTCTATTGAGCATAATTACAAATTTATAGTATTGAATTGAATTGAATGCTATTCTATTGAATATAATTGAAATTCTATGCTATTAAACTTGAAATAAATATATTCTACTTCAATTGAAACGAAACTACTTTAAGTGCTTGGAAATCAATTATAATTTTAAAAATTCATAAGGAAATCTAACTATGAAGCAAAACTGAAACTAACTAGAAACATTGTGATCAAATTGAAAAGCAATGATCGAAATTGAAAGACTTTATAGATTACTAGTGTGTGCAACTTTAATGAGAAACAATCCAATCATTACATTAAATCTGAGACTAATATGGAATTTATAGAAGTAGGTTAATAAAAGAAAGGTTTTTGGTGTTTGGTTTTAATGTTGAATGATTAACCCGTTGCAATCAAAATGACAATGAGTAAAATGGACTTGAAAACATATCATCACATAAAACATGGATTGTCTAAAAACTAGATTGAAATGGCTACTAAGGAAAGAATAAAATAAAACAAAACTATGCTATCTCATAACTCTTCAAGGGCGCCCTCCTGTTGAGCGTGAGGAAATAAGAACTTCAAATCAATGAATTAGATCACCAAGGCATGCACAATTATGTAGAACAAAGTAATTATATTCACTAAGAATAAAGTTTTCTCCGCAGAGTAACAACAATTATAGAGTAAAAAATTGATTTTCTTTGCTTCATATCAAAACCATTTATACTATTCTAACTAATATCTTCTTAAGAAAATAACGTTGAGATGTAATTTCCTCAATCGACACTTAAGTTTCGTAATTAAAAATATTGTAAATATTTACGCCGTAAGGCGTTTCCATTTGAAATCAACTTTCCTCTTGGATTACGTGTACATTTCTGGACCTTCGATTCAAGTGTTAGACGATCAAAATAATCTCATCCATCCAATTGATGGGTATACGATGAGACTCCGCAGATGGGGTATACGATGAGACTCCGCAGATAGACAGTTGCCCTCTCTCCAGGCTATGCTACTTCCAGGTGCACCTGCCCTCGCTCGGCGATACTATATTCCAGGACCCTGTGGAAATTGGCTTCAGGAGGTAGAAGGAAAAGAATAAGATGCCGAGGGGAACTCTGGAGGTGCTACTTGTCAATGCTGAGGGGCTGCAAAACACTCCCTGTGGAATTTTGTATCCTTCTCTGAACGCCATTGTGAGTGATGGAAATTACCTTGCCAACTGGATCCCTCTACCAAGTTCCCTAGCCATCGTGCACCTCCCCTCCTTCAAGCGAAGCATCAGGAACACCAGGTAAAATATTTTTATTTTTTACGCATTGGCTTGGCATCTTTATTTATGGCTTATCATGTCTATATTGGGTTAGACTACTCTAATTTTTCTTTGACATACGCTAGGGCTTACCTTACCAATTTTTTTACAGGTACCAATTTATTTTTTCCCTCTTTACATCGAGTAATTTCAAGCTAGGTCTGAAAATTGGGGTTAGTTCGCATATTGTTATTATTATTTATGGTAATGATGGCAATTATCACTGATTCCTTGTGAGATTTAACTTATATGTAGTTGTTATTCTTCTCCACGTGTTTTCTATAGAGGCTCTAGAAAACTCATCCAGGAATTGTTATTAGCATTCCAGAGAGGAACATTACCTTATTTTGTCCCTATTAGGTATTCACGTTTTTACAATTACTGGGTTAATGTTAATTTGATTGGAAAGGGTTTCTTCTCAGTTCCTTTTTTTTTTTTTTCTCTTTTTTTTCATCTGCTCAATGGCTTCTTGGTACAAGAGTATGCAGGCCATTTTTCTAGGTGGTTTGTTATTTTTTCCACTTTCGGTTCATGACTGTTAAGGTAAGACTGGTTTCCCTTACCAGATCCCTTGGGTTTCCTATTTATTATGAGTTCTGTTAGCCAGTTTGGGGTTAGTAAAGGGGAAATATTTCAAGCACGACAGGAGTAAAATATTTCCCTTTTCTATTTCTCAAATTTTTTTCGGTTCAATACTTCAATCGTTCAGTATGGTTATTTCCATGTAGCCAGTATTGGAAATGCAACCAATATTAACAAATTATACATAGATTTCCTGCTTAAAAATACTTCGACATTGTTATTGTTATTTATTTATTTTTCCTAGATTACCGTCTGGTGGTCAGGTCAATGTTTGTTATTCTGATAGTTTTTTTCTCCTCCTGCTTCTACATAATGTTTCCCCTATGCTTCAGTAACCAAATTTATTTTTCAATTATTGATTTTGTTACAGGTACCAATCGAGGATATATCTACGCCGTAGCAAATGGTTTCCTCAGAATCGATATTACACCGGATGTTTGTCCTTTGGAAACTACTCCATGACCACTCGTTTCATAAATTTAGTACTTCCTTCATTGCATGACAAACCATTGTACGAATCATATACATTCTCATAGTTTCCTTTGAAGGAAATGTGCCATCTAGCCAATCTTCTCAAGATGAGAAACATTATTGTGCAGAGGTGGATAGATACTTGTTTCTTGACACTTATAACACTTTGAAATCTATGTATTCAATGCCCTATCTGTTAATAAGTTTTATACATCTACAGCTAAAGAAAAAAATATTGGATATTTTTCTGTCCACATCTCTATATGCGTTGCAAATTAGAACATGTTGGAGATACCCCTGTTTCCATTAAAAAAATACAAGACTCACTGTCAAGCAGTGGTAAGGAGGTTGACTTGCCTTAAGTGGTTATGGGTTTTGTGAAGGGAGAGGTTGATCACCATGTAACTTAGGCCCATATGATTTTTGCATGGATGTCAGTTTTCCTCCTATGAACGGTGAGAAGTGTTTCTTATTCATCTGACGGTGCAACTTCCCTTCTCAAACCCTAAGTCTCATTTTGGATTTTTTTTTCTTCCGCATGACTATCTCCCTGTGAAATTTTGTATGCTTCTTTGAACGCCATTGTGAGTGATGGAAATTACCTTGCCAACTCAATCCCTCTACCAGGTTCCCCAGCCATCGTGCACCTCCCCTCCTTCAAGCGAAGCATCAGGAACACCAGGTAAAATATTTTTATTTTTTACGCATTTTCTTGGCATCTTTATTTATGGCTTATCATGTCTATATTGGGTTAGACTGCTCTAATTTTTCTTTGACATACGCTAGGGCTTACCTTACCAATTTTTTTACAGGTACCAATTTATTTTTTCCCTCTTTACATCGAGTAATTTCAAGCTAGGTTTGAAAATTAGGGTTAGTTCGCATATTGTTATTATTATTTATGGTAATGATGGCAATTATCACCGATTCCTTGTCAGGTTTAACTTATATGTAGTTGTTATTCTTCTCCACGTGTTTTCTATAGAGGCTCTAGAAAACTCATCCAGGAATTGTTATTAGCATTCCAGAGAGGAACATTACCTTATTTTGTCCCTGTTAGGTATTCATGTTTTTACAATTACTGGGTTAATGTTAATTTGATTGGAAAGGGTTTCTTCTCAATTCCTTTTTTTTTTCTCTTTTCTTTCATCTGCTCAATGGCTTCTTGGTACAAGAGTATGCAGGCCATTTTTCTAGGTGGTTTGTTATTTTTTCCACTTTCGGTTCATGACGATTAAGGTAAGACTGGTTTCCCTTACCAGATCCCTTGGGTTTCCTATTTATTATGAGTTCTGTTAGCCAGTTTGGGGTTAGTAAAGGGGAAATATTTCAAGCACGACAGGAGTAAAATATTTCCCTTTTCTATTTCTCAATTTTTTTTCGGTTCAATACTTCAATCGTTCAGTATGGTTATTTCCATGTAGTCAGTATTGGAAATGCAACCAATATTAACAAATTATACATAGATTTCCTGCTTAAAAATACTTCGACATTGTTATTGTTATTTATTTATTTTTTCTAGATTACCGTCTGGTAGTTTACCTGTCAGGTCAATGTTTGTTATTCTGATAGTTTTTTTCTCCTCCTGCTTCTACATAATGTTTCCCCTATGCTTCAGTAACCAACTTTATTTTTCAATTATTGATTTTGTTACAGGTACCAATCGAGGAAATATTTACGCCGTAGCAAATGGTTTCCTGGGAATCGATATTACATAGGATGTTTGTCCTTTGGAAACTACTCCATGACCACTCATTCATAAATTCAGTACTTCCTTCATTGCATGACAAACCATTGGATGAATCATATACATTCTCAGAGTTTCCTTTGAAGGAAATGTGCCATTTAGCCAATCTTCTCAAGATGAGAAACATTATTGTGCAGAGGTGGATAGATACTTGTTTATTGAGACTTATAACACTCTGAAATCTATGTATTCAATGCCCTATCTGTTAATAAGTTTTATGCATCTACAGCTAAAGAAGAAAAGATTGGATATTTTTCTCTCCACATCTCTATATGCGTTGCAAATTAGAACATGTTGGAGATACCCCTGTTTACATTAAAAAATACAAGACTCACTGTCAAGCAGTGGTAAGGAGGTTGACTTGCCTTAAGTGGTTATGGGTTTTGTGAAGGGAGAGGTTGATCACCATGTAACTTAGGCCCATATGATTTTCGCATGGATGTCAGATTTCCTCCTATGAACGGTGAGAATTGTTTCTTATTCATCTGACGGTGCAACTTCCCTTCTCAAACCCTAAGTCTCATTTTGGATTTTTTTTGCTTCCACATGACTATCTCCCTATGGAATTTTGTATGCTTCTCTGAACGCCATTGTGAGTGATGGAAATTACCTTGCCAACTAGATCCCTCTACCAGGTTCCCTAGCCATCGTGCACCTCCCCTCCTTCAAGCGAAGCATCAGGAACACCAGGTAAAAATTTTTTATTTTTTACGCATTGGCTTGGCATCTTTATTTATGGCTTATCATGTCTATATTGGGTTAGACTGCTCTAATTTTTCTTTGACATACGCTAGGGCTTACCTTACCAATTTTTTTTACAGGTACCAATTTATTTTTTCCCTCTTTACATTGAGTAATTTCAAGCTAGGTCTAAAAATTGCGGTTAGTTCGCATATTGTTATTATTATTTATGGTAATGATGGCAATTATCACCGATTCCTTGTGAGGTTTAACTTATATGTAGTTGTTATTCCTCTCCACGTGTTTTCTATAGAGGCTCTAGAAAACTCATCCAGGAATTGTTATTAGCATTCCAGAGAGGAACATTACCTTATTTTGTCCTTGTTAGGTATTCACGTTTTTACAATTACTGGGTTAATGTTAATTTGATTGGAAAGGGTTTCTTCTCAATTTTTTTTTCTTCTCTTTTCTTTCATCTGCTCAATGGCTTCTTGGTACAAGAGTATGCAGGCCATTTTTCTAGGTGGTTTGCTATTTTTTCCACTTTCGGTTCATGACGGTTAAGGTAAGACTGGTTTCCCTTACCAGATCTCTTGGGTTTCCTATTTATTATGAGTTCTGTTAGCCAGTTTGGGGTTAGTAAAGGGGAAATATAAATATTTCAAGCAGGACAGGAGTAAAATATTTCCCTTTTCTATTTCTCAAATTTTTTTTCGGTTCAATACTTCAATCGTTCAGTATGGTTATTTCCATGTAGTGAGTATTGGAAATGCAACCAATATTAACAAATTATACATAGATTTCCTGCTTAAAAATACTTCGACATTGTTATTGTTATTTATTTATTTTTCCTAGATTACCTTTTGGTGGTTTACCTGTCAGCTCAATGTTTGCTATTCTAATAGTTTTTTTCTCCTCCTGCTTCTACATAATGTTTCCCCTATGCTTCAGTAACCAACTTTATTTTTCAATTATTGATTTTGTTACAGGTACCAATCGAGGAAATATTTACGCCGTAGCAAATGGTTTCCTGGGAATCGATATTACACCGGATGTTTGTCCTTTGGAAACTACTCCATGACCACTCATTTCATAAATTCAGTACTTCCTTCGTTGCATGACAAACCATTGGATGAATCATATACATTCTCAGAGTTTCCTTTGAAGGAAATGTGCCATTTAGCCAATCTTCTCAAGATGAGAAACATTATTGTGCAGAGGTGGATAGATACTTGTTTCTTGAGACTTATAACACTCTGAAATCTATGTATTCAATGCCCTATCTGTTAATAAGTTTTATGCATCTACCGCTAAAGAAGAAAAGATTGGATATTTTTCTGTCCACATCTCTATATGCGTTGCAAATTAGAACATGTTGGAGATACCCCCTGTTTCCATTAAAAAAATACAAGACTCACTGTCAAGCAGTGGTAAGGAGGTTGACTTGCCTTAAGTGGTTATGGGTTTTGTGAAGGGAGAGGTTGATCACCATGTAAGTTAGGCCCATATGATTTTCGCATGGATGTCAGTTTTCCTCCTATGAACTGTGAGAAGTGTTTCTTATTCATCTGACGGTGCAACTTCCCTTCTCAAACCCTAAGTCTCATTTTGGATTTTTTTTGCTTCCACATGACTATCTCCCTGTGGAATTTTGTATGCTTCTCTGAACGCCATTGTGAGTGATGGAAATTACCTTGCCAACTGGATCCCTCTACCAGGTTCCCTCGCCATCGTGCACCTCCCCTCCTTCAAGCGAAGCATCAGGAACACCAGGTAAAATATTTTTATTTTTTACGCATTGGCTTGGCATCTTTATTTATGGCTTATCATGTCTATATTGGGTTAGACTGCTCTAATTTTTCTTTGACATACGCTAGGGCTTACCTTACCAATTTTTTTACAGGTACCAATTTATTTTTTCCCTCTTTCCATCGAGTAATTTCAAGCTAGGTTTGAAAATTGGGGTTAGTTCGCATATTGTTATTATTATTTATGGTAATCATGGCAATTATCACCGATTCCTTGTCAGGTTTAACTTATATGTAGTTGTTATTCTTCTCCACGTGTTTTCTATAGAGGCTCTAGAAAACTCATTCAGGAATTGTTATTAGCATTCCAGAGAGGAACATTGCCTTATTTTGTCCCTGTTAGGTATTCACGTTTTTACAATTACTGGGTTAATGTTAATTTGATTGGAAAGGGTTTCTTCTCAATTCCTTTTTTTTTTTTCTCTCTCTTTTCTTTCATCTGCTCAATGGATTCTTGGTACAAGAGTATGCAGGCCATTTTTCTAGGTGGTTTGTTATTTTTTCCACTTTTGGTTCATGATGGTTAAGGTAAGACTGGTTTCCCTTAGCAGATCCCTTGGGTTTCCTATTTATTATGAGTTATGTTAGCCAGTTTGGGGTTAGTAAAGGGGAAATATTTCAAGCACGACAGGAGTAAAATATTTCCCTTTTCTATTTTCTCAATTTTTTTTTCGGTTCAATACTTCAATCGTTCAGTGTGGTTATTTCCATGTAGTCAGTATTGGAAATGCAACCAATATTAACAAATTATACATAGATTTCCTGCTTAAAAATACTTCGACATTGTTATTGTTATTTATTTATTTTTCCTAGATTACCGATTGGTGGTTTACCTGTCAGGTCAATGTTTGTTATTCTGATAGTTTTTTTCTCCTCCTGCTTTTACATAATGTTTCCCCTATGCTTTAGTAACCAACTTTATTTTTCAATTATTGATTTTGTTACAGGTACCAATCGAGGAAATATTTACGCCGTAGCAAATGGTTTCCTGGGAATCGATATTACACTGGATGTTTGTCCTTTGGAAACTACTCCATGACCACTCATTTCATAAATTCAGTACTTCCTTCGTTGCATGACAAACCATTGGATGAATCTCATACATTCTCAGAGTTTCCTTTGAAGGAAATGTGCCATTTAGCCAATCTTCTCAAGATGAGAAACATTATTGTGCAGAGGTGGATAGATACTTGTTTCTTGAGACTTATAACACTCTGAAATCTATGTATTCAATGCCCTATCTATTAATAAGTTTTATGCATCTACAGCTAAAGAAGAAAAGATTGGATATTTTTCTGTCCACATCTCTATATGCGTTGCAAATTAGAACATGTTGGAGATACCCTTGTTTCCATTAAAAAAATACATTGATTTCATTCACTGTTCTGTTTACTTGGCATGTATTTCATTTATTTCTGGCTGTTTGGTTGTGTCAAGGTTTGTTTTTCATGTCTCTGGGTTATATCTGGAATTTTCCAGAAAAGCAAGAGTAAAGTGGCTAAATCATTCCCGAATTGCTGCAAGATGGCTCTGCTTTCAAAGTCCGTCCTTCCGGGATTCAGCAGAGGTGTCCGGGAGCAATTAAAATAAACAAAGAACAGAACAAGCAACAACTTAAAATAATCAGCAACAGCATATTAGTGAGACTTTGATTTTAACAGGCATTACTTAAAAGGAACGTACATCTATGTAATTGTTCTTTAGAGATAGAGAAATGGGTTGGATCGTGGGGCTTCTTTCTCCTTTGTACTTGTAATTTGTTCTCTTCTCTGCTACATATGCTATGTGGCTTCCTTGTTGCCTATTGTTGTATGGGCATTTGTTATTTGAAAATATGATTCTTCTGAGAAGTTCATAGCGTTACATTTAACCTTAATTATTTTTCTAACATGACTTTGTTATTTGACTGAGTGCTTAGTTTGCACTTATACATGACGTCTTGAAGCGGCTAGGGTAGAGTTGTATGTAGGTTTCTTTCCTTCTACAAGACTCACTGTCAAGCAGTGGTAAGGAGGTTGACTTGCCTTAATCTTGTCGGATTCATCCGAATTGGCTGCCCTATCTGATTTCTTGAGTTCCTCTTCGACCTTCGTTCTGCTTTTGTCTCTATAACCTAGGGAGTAGGAACTAACCTTGCGAGATGTAAATATGTTGATGAAGTAGGCCTCCAATTGATATTTCATAGGAGGAAATTGCATCTGTCTTACCATGAAAGAGTTCTCTCAAGATGCCTCTAGCTACTAGAAATCTTCTTGATGTTCACGTGCCAAAAGAATTCTCATTGTTCTAACTACTTGACATTCTGCCAGACAATTTACTACAAGCATATACTATGTAATTGCAAGCATGTCTTATTGTTATGTAAGGGCATGCACACTTGCTCTACCATCTTTATTTGCTGTTATCAAATGATGTAACCGTTGCAGCAAATTGTGGATTGCTATTAAATTGAAAGTCTTCGTTTTTGTTTTTGTTTTTGTTTTTTTTTTTTTGTAATTACGCCGAAAGGCGTTTCCCTTTGAAATCAACTTTCCTCTTGGGTTACGTGTACATTTCTGAACCTTTGATTTAAGTGTTATACGATCAAAATAATCTCATCCATCCAATTGATTAGACGGGTATACGATGAGACCCCGCAGCGGTTGCCCTCGCTCACTAGAAAAACTAAGCAAAATTCCATGCATAGTTTTTCTAGTGATCTCAGGCCTTCAGGACTCACGGTTTCCTGCTTGATGCACCCATTTATGTTGAGATATTTTAGATTTTCAAGATTTGAAATGTCTGTCAATGTCTTTAATTCTAAGCAAGATTCTGGATTTGTGTTGATTTATATGTGCAGTGGCAATGTCTATCTTGTGATTACTGCACATCCATCAGAACCTAATCAGTTTGCCATTGGGTTGACTGGGCGTTGTCTCAACACCAGCTTGTAGAAGTTCTTCCATGTTCACAAAGTCACCCTACAGCAGGGAAAACCAGAGAGAGCTGTTGAAAAGGAACATGAGAGTTTGCAAAGGCAAACAGGATGGAGGAAAAAAGAAGGGACACATGGATCAGTTTTATAAACATCGGGCATCTTCCAGAAAAATAAGTAAGATACTTCTGTCCTAGGAAGTTCACATATTTATATTATGTAAGAACAAGAAACCAAAGACAAAGTTGCAAACTTATGATTTTCTTGGGTTAAAAGTTCATGTGTATAATCATTGGTGTGTATGCATTAGCAGCTTGTAGTTGAGCTTTCTGGTACGGATTTATTATATAGACAACAAGGCTCCATTTTTATATCACCCAGAAGACACAAAAGATATAAATCGGTGACAAAGGAGGCCAATTAAAAATCTCTGTAACCCAATTAATTGTGTGAAATGAAGAATTGAAAATCGTATCATAACTCCAATATATGGAAGATGTGAGGAAGTCGTTCGATCATAAAAAACAGAAAAAAATAAAGACTTAATACAATATCTTGCTACTAACTATTAGCATCTGTGGATAACATAGCATCCAGAGTAAATAACATTCATACTGATCATAAAGACATGATACACAACTCCTTTACAATGAAGAAATAACAATGATTTGATTAAAAGAAAACAACATTACACAGATATTTGGGATTCTCCTGATCGAGAGAATTCAACCGCTACTTCTGAGATGACAATTTTATCAAAGAGAATGCTTTCGGTATTCACAAAAAGCATTTCATTTCTTTTTCAACGGATGTTTTTAGCTGGAAAAATTTAAATCATTTAGGGAAAGCTAGTAACAGATCCTACAGTGTGAAATCTCGATGCAGAGTAGGCCACCGAAGGGTAAGGTTTTTGATTTTATATTTGAAGGGATGTTAAAAATAGTAAACGAAATATGACTTTGGGTCGATTCGAATGGTTAGTTTAGCGCATGACAATGAACATGTACCTGCGATCTTTTAGCGGGAAAAATAAATGGTATAATTGAAGTTGAAATTATACATATTGGATTCTGGTAACATAATTGTGGTAATATAATTTTGATAGAAATTACAATTTTGTATGGTTTAACTTATATTTTGAAGATATAAATTAATATAATTTTAATGCCTAGTGAATGTGGTATTGCCCTCAACAGTGATAAAGGCTCCCACAATATCAAACATTGCTCAATTAGTAAACAAAAAGAATGGAAAAATCATTGAAACAGTAAACAACTTTTCTGGCACTTCACTCATCATCATCCCTCATCAGGGATGAAAAGAAAGCATAAATGATTTATTGAGATTGAGAAACAGTGATTGATACCATTGACAAATTTTATTTAGGGTGTAAAATCGTTGCAGTCATGTTCGTCTATGAATGATCATTTTGGAGATGATAATTTTGATGTTTTGTATTCAGAAATTCATAACACATTGAACTCCAGAAACAAAAAAAATCATCAAAGAAAATCCATCACTTTTCCTGAACTTTCTTGACAATTCTCCGGAAGTGGAGACAAAAGCTACTGAAATAGACTTGTAAATTACAATGAACAAATGACAAACCTCCCAAACTAAGTTATTCTTTAAGTGAATTACTAAACTAAACTAAGTTATTCTTTAAGTGAATTATAGTTCTGGTAGTTTTCCTTTTGGTGCCCCCTCCTCGAAGCAAGGAACTATTTTCTTCCAAAACCAGTGCTTTCTCCATTCAAAAATCATTTCTTCAATGGGTACACCCTTGGTTTCTGGCAAGAAGAGGTACACAAAGGCAGTCATGATACAGATCCAGCCCGCAAAGAATAGGAAAATCCCGTACCTGAACGTGTATAAAAGAGATAGGAAGACGTGCGCAATTGCAAATGTGAAAAGAAGGTTCACAGGGACTGTTATCACCTGTCCAACAGAACGTGTTTCTAGTGGGAAAATTTCACTCGGCACGGTCCATCCAAGAGGACCCCATGTAGGGTTAAACATCCCAACATTGTTCGCCTCCGAGCTTTCTATGTGGCATCACATGGCCGTGTTGTGGTTACTCTCCGATGCCCTGTCATTGCGTTTCAGTGGTTGTTCTCTCTAATCTCGATGTGATTAATTGGTTGAAAAGGCAAAGACCAGCTATGGACAGCTTCTTGGCTATTCACAAGTTCATCAAATTAATTTCGTTTCCATAACCCTAACATGTAATTGTGTTTTTTCATATAAATTCCCATCAAATTACTTCAATCCTATGAACTTAAATATGTTTTTTCATATTATGGTGATTGGAGATTGCAGGAAGAAGAAGATTGCTGTGAGGAAGCAGCAACGGAGGAGGTCGGAGGGTGGAAAGAAAGCTCCTACTGACCATTCCTTTGAATTGTTATGTTCAGTAGGTCACATAACATAGAAAACCTTCAAAGAAATCGAATGTACTGTCGCATCAAACGCAAGAAATTCTGAAATAGTGTTTATTGGGAGTATAACATTCTGAAATAATGTTTATTGGGAATATATCTGCATCTTTCCTTGCCTATGTCTCTCTTTTAGTGTCGCATCTAACACTCTGAAATAGTGTATCCACATCGTTCCTGGACTATGGCTCTTTTTGTGTGGTTTGATGTTTATCTTTTCTACCAATCATTGAAACTTTTCATGGAAACGTTGTGATTTCTCTAGAGATTATACATAATGGATTTTCGCACTTTATGCCTTACGGCGTTTTCTTTGCAACATCTGGTGCAAATGCTAGTTAAAACTTTATGAAATGTCGACCTTCCAAATCCCTCATCTCTTGATCCCCGAGACTCCTTATCTCTCCACTCCTTTTCGGGACATCGAGCTCATCCATTTTCGTAATTCCATTTGTAATTCACTCTAAAAATCCTCCTTATCTCTCCTCCCTCCTCTTTCCTCGGTCCCACCTCATTTCGACACTTCATCTTTTCATAACTCCTATTTTAAAGACCCTCTGAAATCTTCCTCCTCTGAAACTCCGACACCTCCCTTATGTCTACCACTTTGATTCACCAAGGCCCATTTTAATGGAGCCAACAATCACTAATCCATTGTCACGTACTTTCATAATTTTTTTATTAATTAATTAATTTAATAATATGTAAATTTACTAATTTAATTTGTATATAGTTAATTAATATTGTAATTTTAATTATATAGTTACTTAATATATTAAATGTTACAATTAATTAAGATTATAATTTTTAATTAAAATTTTCTTATTTTTGTTTAGGCATGTATTTGTCTAAAATTTTGGAAGTTTTGACACTTCAAATTTGGAGATGCATATCTCAAGATTTAGTTGGCCAAATGAAGCTCACAATAGCTCATTGGAAAGCTAAGACTGTGGAAAATAATATAGGAATAATAAGTTAATCAGATTTAATAATTTAATGACATAAAAATTTAGTAGAAGACAAAGTGATGAATTTGCAATGACAATTGGTTTTTCCTAATTTGAATTGAGCAAATTTCATTGGCTTAGGAAGACTATTGTCACTAATTCATCCTCCAACATTGTTCAAAGGCTAATAATATCCATTAAAATTAATCTTAGCATGGAATTTATTTGGATTTTATTTATTTTAATCTAGCAATTTCATGAGAGTTTTTTTTTTTTAATATGCAATTTAATTTATTTTTATTTTGGTTTTGATTGGTTTGTAGCAAGAGATCAGTTGGAGAAATTTAGATCTGAGCCATTTTGGGGCAATGGAAAGAAACCAACAAAGAGGAAACTGGGGAATTTGCAGCCCTAATTCAAGATCTGGAAAACTACTCTTAATAGTTTTCCATTGTTTCTAAATTCTTGTAATTAATAAATATAAATTTTGAGAATGAAGAAGGGGTTCCTCTTCTCTGCAACTCGAGGCTCTGAAAGCACTATTGTATAGGATATTATAGTTGTAGGTGAATGGGAAACAAACAGATCTGAGGTGTTAGGGGAAAATTTTGTGATTTTTCTTGTTGTGCATTCACACTTTTGTAATGTATTGTGAGTTGAATTATGGAGAGACAAAACATTTTGAGTTCTGAAAGAGAAGATTGTTTTGCACTACTATAAGTAATTTATTCAAGGAGCTGGATCTTCTCATGGACTCAAAATTTGTAATGAGGTTCTTGTATGAGTTTAATCAATTTTCTTTTCAATGCACTATTGTCTGAAGTGTGAGTTAATCTGTTATTCCCATAATTTCTTTAATTGATTTTAATTTTCTGTTCTAAATCATGTATTACATTTTGACTTAGCACTATTGTCATATCGATTTGTTTTATGCCATTGAAGTTTTTAAAGAGCTATATATGAAGAGCATAACAAAATTAGAATTAATATGAATTCATTGAAATAGGAACGTACTAAGCAGTAACTATTTTTTTTAAATATATTCATGTTTTGTTTTCTCTTTCATTAATTAAATGAACTACTTCTTTAATTAATGAAAAGCATATAATGAATTTAATCATTATATAAACAATCCTCTTCCCTTGGTTAGTTAGTTCATCTGCTCTCAAATTGAGAGAAGGCTATCCCTTTCCAATTCGAGATAAGATTAGCTTTTGCTTGCATATTAGAGTAAATATGCATTTATATTTAAGTCTGCATCTTAGAAGTCCCCTTACATGAGGGTAGAATTTAGGTGTGGCTTAGTTGAGCCCTTAAATTAACTTAAGGATTTGCTTGCTTGCATGTGCACAGCAAGAGGGTGGATCTGATTGCTCTTTTTCTATTGGTGAGTAGTAGATAAATCACAAGCTAATAGGGAAAGAGAAGGGGTAACTAGACCTAATTGAACTAGTTGGAGCCATTGTACAAACAAATAAGAGTTCGATTTGGGACTCTGGTTGGGTGGCCTTCCCTGATGTTGATGAGGTCATTTTAGACCATCAACGGGAGGGTAAGGGGAAGCTAGGATAGAAGGAGGAGGTCCTCCAACATGTTGAGGTGTGCTTGATTATGATTTAGTGTTTTCAACCTAACACTATGTTTTCCCTCTTAATGGCTCTACTCTTACCTTCTTCATTTGAATTCCTTTTCATATTGTTCATTCTTTCTCTTTCTCTTATTGTCTTGATTCTTCCCATTTCTTTTCTTTTATTCTCCTTCTTAGGTACCCTCATTAGATACCTTTTCTTTAATAGCATTTATATCCTCTTCCACCTTTCTCTCTTGAACTTCTTGGGAAACGTTATTGGTTTCCTTTTCTTCTACAACCCTTATATCTTCTTCTACTTATTTGGCCTCCATCTCTACTTTTTTCTTTTGTTCTACCTCTTTTTCCTCCAACTTTACGTTTCTCTTTTCCCGTGCCATTCTAGCTTCCACCTATGGTTTCCTCTATTTGTTTTATCCATTTCCTACCTTTGTTACCCCATTTCATATTTTTGCTAACTTTTGTTGGCACTCTTGTCCATTTTTTTATGATTGTTGAGATGAAGTGGGTGGTGTGGATTTTTTTAGAGGGGATATCTTGGATTAGAACCTGCATCATCTTTTCAAATTATATATTTCTTGAAGGGACAAAGGTGACAAAGGTAGACTATGAATCTCCTTTTTGGTTATAGGATCATTGGTATAAGATCCTAGCCCAAAAGAGGGTTATAGTTTAACCTTTCTTATCTTTTCTCGACCCTTTGGTGCCCCTAAATACCATGGATTTTAGTATGGATATGGATTTATCATACTTATGGGAATCTCCTTGTGTAAATTTAGTGTTTTTCAAAATTAAAATTTTTGATCCTTCCTCCACCTTCTGTGTGTACCATGTCATGGGCATTGCCTTCGCTACTTTTTCTTCTTCCTCCTCCTCCTCCTCATTTTCGTAGGACCCATCACACAAGTTGAAATTTTTCTCACCTTATGACATCTATCCAAAAGGGAATTTTTCATCACTAAGGTATAGTTTAATCCTCCACTGTGCCCTCTTTTTTTTCATGCTAAAGTTGCCCTCCTGCACCTCCTTTCTTTTTTCCTTAGTCAATGTTGTGAATTCCATTTCTTCCTTGGTGACCACAACATTTTAGGCGTGTATAATATATAATAAGATAATATTTATTACATATTAGGTGAAGGAGAAGGGAAGGGTTTAGCCATGGCCTAGGTAGGATTTTCGTTAGCTTCCTAACACATCTTTCACCTTAAGTTAGGAATCTGTGTTAACCAATTTCTCCCTTGGGGACGTTGTCTCATGATCATTAGTTCCTTGCTTATTTTTTCCCTTCCATACTAATATGGTGACATTAGTGTAACCTCAATCCTTTTGAATATTTGGATAACCTCAATTCTACCCATATTATCTAAAAAAGAATAATCACCCATAACAATGGGTTAGTTAATGTGAATCTTTTCCTTGGATTTTAGAAAATGAATTCCATCATCTAGCATAAATCATAGGAGTGAGTAGGTTAGGAAGCATATAGGGAGCATCTTGAATCACATACACCTTAATCATGATGAAATCTTCTTCCATAAACTAGCCACCTTCCTATTTTTTGCAACCTATTTTAGGTGGGGTTGGATCTCCTCACACATCATTTGGGTTATTTCCCTATAATGAGAATGAAAATGTAGTGACCATGAAATTTAATGAAATTAAACATAGAGGATCCTAGTCACCCTTCTTGATGCATGGAACTCAGTTGATACACCTAGTGGGATTGGCAGCGTAGAACAATTGTATCCTTGGGTGAGACAAAGAGTAACTTTCATGGAAAATGAACACATATACCACATATTATGGGTAACAAAAAAACTTATCAATCTTAAAATTGGTTAATTGATATCTCGTGTTTATGGCTATGACATTGGTATACCTAAAATATGGGGTTGGGTGGCCATAGAAAAGGTTAAAGATGGCCTCTTTTGGTATAAAAATAGTTATACAACAATATTTTTAATATGGCCTCCTTTGGTCATTAGATAGGCACATATATGTGTTCCTCCATACTTCTAGGGATAGGAATATAGTGCCTATAAAATTTCTTAGCATGGTGGAGATGGATTTGGAAATAATTTGGAATATTTTAGTTTTTTCATCTACAATCATCATAGAGTAAGTGGAAGGTGTTTATGTTTAGCATAAAGCTCCATGAATTTGAGGGATAGATAGGTGTTTATGACATCATATTGTACAACTCAAGGATCTAGCAAGAGGTCCTTCCTTGTCCCTCTTTGAAGCAGTTATATGCAACTCTAATCAACTATGAGGGGTGCTGTAACTAAGTTAGGGGTAGTTACTAGAAAATTCATTTATGAAGAATGGTTTCTTAAGGGGAGACACATTTCTTGTGCCTAAGAAATGTTTGGTAAATTTTGATGGGAAAAAATGACCGAAATCAGCAATGGGGAGATCTCTCGGTTAGGGACCCAAAACAAGCCCTTATAAATGTGTAGTGGTGATTTCGATTGGTTCTAACGGGTCTAGTTACCCCCTCACTCTCCCTGATGACTTATATTATATCTAATTATTCATCACCTTGCAATGCACATGTAAGAAAGAAATCCTTAAGTTGAAACAAGGGCTCAGCCATGCCGCACTAGAGTTTGCTCCTACGGGAGGAGACTTCCAAAATGCAATGAATTTATTATAAATGCAAATTTACCCTAGGGTGTAAAGGACATAAAATAAATGCTAAATTTATCTCGACTGGGAAAATTTAGATCTAGCCCCATTCTAGAGAAAGATAATGAAGTATGGACCAACTTTGAATTTAGAATAAAAATATAAGTTACTAGGCCAAAGAAATAGTTCTAGGACCTACCACTTATCCACATAAATATGCACATACAACCATATGATAAGTAGTTATCAAATATCTATTGCACACATATCCAAATTCAAATAAATTGAATTCAAAATTAGTGACATGACAACAATAAGGAAATAGTTATCATAAAGCAACCATGATTAAAACAAAGACACGCTTTCCATCAATATGTTAAATAGTTAACAATGATAATGTGTCCATCTATTTGAATTCATTGATAAAATCTGATTAAAATCTTATCCATCATAAAAAGATAGCTTTCCAATGATTTGAACAAGCGTATAATTAAATGAATTTACAATCATGCAAAACCCAAAAACCACATACTTATCCGGATCAAGAATTTCCTCAAAATTGAATTAAATTGAAGCTAATAATCAATATTTAACTTTGACAATAGTATACAAAAACTGCAGATATGATCAAAGCTTTCCGAGCACATAAAATTCTCAGAAAATTTAATGATAGCATGAAATTTTCAGAGCTGAAATACATCTCTTTAATTTGGTCCAAAGAATAGCTAATTCTCAACAAAATTATGTCTTCTACTGATCTAAAATTAAAAACTTGAAGGTTTCTTAAAAATTTGCAAGCAAGTTTATGTCTTGTGGGAAATGGATCAAGTTGCAAAAGTACATAAACTTAGTGTTTTAAAACTTAGTTTGCATAAATAAAACAGAGAAAAATGAACCATAAACAACAACACAACTCAACAATTTGATAACGGAGTTCACCCCTTCTGGGCTACGTCTCTGGGTCCAGCTTCCAATTTCGTGACTCTTCAATTATATGCCCAAATCTAAAATTACATTGGTTTGCAGTGCTAGAATTGCAAAAGTAATGCTTCCAATGGATTATAAATGCCCAAAAAACCCTATCTAGACTCTTCTTGAGATCAAAAAGGTTGAAAAATGAGAAAGATATGCCTCCTTGAACAAATTATGTTAATTATTCTGCAAATTTGTAATTCTAGCTAATCATCCTATGGATTCTGCCTTTCTACCAACCGCTAAGCAAAAATTTTGCTTGGCGCAAACAAGATTACTGCTAAAATTTCAATAGTTTGTCACATGTTTAATTTCGCCAGGGTCACATTGAATGCCATTTGGCTGAGGGTTGAGGCTAACCATCCACCCTTGTCGCTCTAGCTTCTCTTGTCTCAACCATTGGTTACATTATGGATCATGGGACCAGGGGTTAGCATGGGCCAGGTGCCACTTTGTCTGCCCCCTCTACCATAGGTGTTGGTCGTATGACCACCGATAAAACTGGGTCCAGGGCTTAACAACCCCCCCTCCACCGTCGATGCCTCTGGTCTTATGGCGTCGAGTAACTAAGGGCTAGGCCAAGAGCCCCACCCATCCCACCACCATACAAACCACTACTCTATAAATATTAATGACACATAATATATATTAAAAATATATACGTGGTCTATTGGTAATGTGGTTGGTTTTTGTTCGGCAGGTCATGGGTTTGACTTCTACGGGGTCAGACGGTCTCCATAACAATTTTTTGGCCTCTCCTAGAGTGCCACATGGTGACACATGGCAAGTCTGGATTGTTTTTCCTATTTGCCATACACCCAGTTAGCATGATGACATCAGTTGTACAGTCTGCCCAGTCAACCCTATTGTTTGACTTTTTAGCTATTTGGCCAAAATTCAAGAACGTGATATCTTGAGCATATGATGTTGGTTTGAGGCGATTCAAGCAGTGTTGGATTCAAGATGACGAGAACTACGATATGGTGTTGGTTTTGAGCACTTTCAATTTTGAGAATTTTCTTGATCCCCTGGATCATTTCTCCCCACTGGAAGCTTTTGGACCTCCAAAAGGTTGTTTTCAGTCAGAAAGTAGGTGAGGGTACAACTCCCTCAGCCTTCTGATCTCAACCCACTTTGCCTTACTTGGATTAGTTCCCTTGAGCCCCACACGAAGGTACTCCACATTGCCTCTCCCTGAAGTCCTTATCCTCCTGTCAAGAATAGTATCTTGCTACAATTATTCTAAGTATTTAGGAGAGAAATATTCTATTGTTGGAATCTGAACATTCTCTCCTTGATCTTCAATCACAGGAGGCTCATATAACCTTAAGTTTTCCACATTCACAATAGCATAAATTTGCATATATGGTGGTAAATTTAATGGGAAGGCATTTTTACCAATCTTCTCTAAGATGTAAAAGGATCATATTTGATTGGCTTGAAAATTTTACCTTCACCTTGGAGCCTTTCCTTATTGATTTAAAGCCAAACTTGATCTACTACCTGGAACTTGTGGTCAACACGATGCTTATCATGTCTCACCTTATACTTGGCTTGACTCTTCTCCAACTATTCTTATACCATCTGATTCACCAACTGAATCTTTTCAATGAAGCGCTTGGCCTTATCTATATCACAATGTCCATCCACCACAACATATTTCCCAAAGATAAAATCTAAGGGAGATTTTGGTAAATATACTAAACATGATTTGAATGGAGATGTTTGAGTCGACGAATGTTTGGCTTTGTTGTAGGCATGCTAGATGTAATTTAAGTGTTCATCCCATAGCTTAGGATGCTTGTTGCAGTATCTATAAAGGAGATGTACTACTATTTTTTTCACCACTTTTGTCTAGCCATCGGTTTGTGGATGAAATGTTGTGCTCTTCTTCAACTTGGTGTCCATGAATTCCCATAAACTTGACAAAAATTTCTTGGCAAATCAAGAATCATGATAAAAAATAATAGAAGTGGGCAACCCAAAGTGTACCCATAGATTTTGGAAGAACATCTTTGCAATTTGTTCAACTGTAACATGTTTCTTACACGGCATCAACAAACACATTGTTTTGAAATGATCCACAACAACATAAAGTTAATCATGACCTTTCTTTGACATTGGTAGTCCTCCTACAAAATACATAGAAATACTTTCCCAAGGATGAGAAGGAATAGGAAGTGGATAATACAAACCCAAGTTTCTATTGCTATGCTTACTAGTAGCACACATGGAACATCCTCTTACATACCTTGACACATTTTCATTCATACTAGGCCAATAACAATACCTATGTAATTGTGCATCTGTTTTGCCTACACCAAAGTGGCCAACAATAAGAGAAGTATGAGCTTCCCTTATGATGCTGACTCTTTCACTTGGTGGAATACACAACTTGCCAAGATGATACAACAACTTGTTATGAACATGATAATCCAACTCTTCAACATGATGGCCTTGAATCAAAGTTGCATAAACATATTTAAAATCATCATCTTGAGCATATTTCTCAATATAAATTTCATGCATGATTGAGTTATGCTTAAGAATGACATATGCATTAACAATAGGCCTTGACAACATATCAACAACTTTGTTGTATATACCTTTCTTGTACCTGATTACCAAATGGAATTGTTGTAGAAATCCCATACACCTGAAATGTCTAGATTGTTGTAGCTTGGTTTGTGATTGTAAATATTGCAAAGGTTGATGGTTAGTATGAATAATAATTTCTTTACCCATAAAATAATGCTTCCATTTCTTCACTGTTTGTACCAAAGAATACAACTATTTATCATAATTTGTATAGTTAATTATTGCATTGGTAAAGGTTTCATAATGATAACAAATAGGCTTACCATGTTGCATCAAAATTGCTCCCATGGCATAATCGCTTGCATCGGTTTGAATCTAAAATGGTTGCTTAAGATCTGGAAGTGCAATAATTGGTGTTGTGCTAATTTTCTCTTTCAATATATTGAAGGCTTTCTACTGCTTACCTCCCCACTGAAATATTTTTTCACACTTTTCAAAGCATGTAATGGAGCTACAATAGATGAGAAATTAGCAATAAACTCTCTCCAATATTGGGCTGCTCCCAAAAAGCTCATAACCTCTGTTACATTATTAGGCTTAGGACAATTCAGAATGACCTCAACTTTTGAGGGATCAATCTTCAATTCACCCCCTCCAACAATATGGCCCAAATAAACTAAAGAGGTTTTCCCAAATTCACACTTAGACATCTAAAACTTGCTCAACATGCTTGACATGCTCTTCATGAGTCTTACTGAAAATAAGAATATCATCTAAGTAGAATATGACAAAATCATCAAGGAATGGTTTGAACACATGTTTCATAACTCTCACGAATGTTGCAGGTGCATTACAAAGCCCAAATGACATAAGTAACCATCAAACAGACCTTGCTTTGTCTTGAAAGCAGTCTTCTAAATATCACCTTCAACAATCTTGATCTGATGAAAACGTCTTCTCAAATCTAACTTAGTGAAATAAAAACTCTCCGTTGATTGCTCTAGCAAATCATCAATACGAGGAAGAGGATAGGGATTATCTATCGTGATTTTGTTCAAAACTCTAAAATCCACATGCATGCGCCATGTACCATCCTTCGTTGGAACCAAGACAATAGGAGATGCACAAGAAGATGTACTTGGTCTAATGACCCCTTTTTAAGCAACTCTTGAATTTTCTTCTTGATTTATGCATTCTTCAAAGCTGACATTTTGTACATGCCAATGTTTGGAAGAGGTGCATTCTGCTACAATTGAATCTCATGTTGGATTCCCATTTTAGGAGGCAACCCTTCATGTTCTTGAAACATCTTATTGTATGTGTTAACAACTTCAACGAAATCATACTTGAGTTTTGCATCATATCCTTGGAAAGCTTCAAATTCAGCAATATCTTTAGGTTTGATCATCAACAACTCAAAATTCTTAGTAGCATTTACAAGCCTTTTAATTTGACCAATGCTTACAAGAGACAAGTTCATCTTCTTGTGATGTGCTCTAACAATATACTCAATTCCATCTTTTAAAAGATGATATTTGTTCTTATGACAATAGAATATGGCTTTTCGATCATACAAGTATGGACTCCCTAAAATAATTTCACATATGTCAAGTGGTACAACATCAATCTCTACCTCATCAATAAAGTTTGAAGTGATGGAGAATTTAAGTTTACATTTTCTTGTCACTTGCAATTTGGCATTGTCACATACCCAACCCAAAGGGTAGGGTTTAGGACGAGGTATAGTTTCTAAGTTTAGTTTCTTGACAATAACTTTAGAAATAAGGTTAACTTGGGATCCATTGTCAAACAAGGTATCAACTTTGGTATGTTTTGTAATGACTCTAATATGGAAAAGGTTAATTCGTTCTTTATCATTTTGAGACTCAATAGGCTTACTAGAAGAACTAGCACTTGAAATAGAATATTTACCTTTCATTAACATGGTTGTGATTTTGGTCTCACTACCTGAATAAGATCCTAGATCTTGTTGAGGTGTTCTAGCAGTCTTTTGTTTCCCCTTGATGTTGAACTTCTTTGGTCTCATTTCTAGATGTAGTCTCCAACAATGGTCTTCATCATGACCTTCTTTTGAAAAATGTTTGCAATTGAGTTTGTCTCCCTCTTTCTTGATTGTAGCATTCTTTTTTCCTTTACCTTTAAACTTCCCCTTTCATTTGTCTCCATATTTGAATGGATTCTTGCTAGTATCTTGAGGAACATTCTTCCATTTCGCTTCTAAATGAGTTGCATG
>APFE030792517.1:0-14861 GCA_000404065.3 Pinus taeda
ATTGATTTCTAATGATATTTGATTACTTTTACTAGATGCATTAATTGAAGTATATATGATTTATAACTCTATTTGATTGTTTGCGCTAAATGCATTGATTTCAGTGTAGCTAATGATTTCTAACCCTATTTTATTATTTTCACTAGATGCATTAATTTCAATGTAGATGTTGAATTCTAATTATATTTGAATGTGTGCACTAGATGCATTGATTTCAATGTAGATGATTTCTAATTTTATTTGATCGATTGCACTAAATGCATTGATTTCAGTGTAGATGGTGATTTCTAATCCTATTTGATTGCTTTCACTAGATGCATTGATTTCAGTGTAGATGTTGGTTTCTAATCCTATTTGCTTACTTGCACTATATGCATTGATTTAAGTGTACATTTTGATTTCTAAACCTATTTGATTACTTGCATTGATTTCAGTGTAGATGTTATTTTCTAATCTTATTTGATTGCTTGCATTAGATGCATTGATTTCATTGCAGATGTTGATTTTTGATTTGATGTAATTGGATGTATGATGGTACATTAATTTTAAAGTGATTGGATTAATAGAGGGCATTGATTTCAGTGTAAGCACAAAAAAAGTATTGACAATGTAAATTGATTTTTGTGTTATAGTAATTCAACCTATTAATATTGGAGAGCAAGAGACACAAGGTATGATGTTTACTACAATAGCTCAAGCTAAAGATTTAAATAGTTTATGATTTCAACCATCATTTTCATATAATCGATATGAAAAAATGATAAAACTAACAAGGGTGACAATAAAAATAGTACAAGAATATAGTTTGAGATTGATCACAATGAAGATTATTTGTAATTGACTACATTTTTATTATTCACATTTTCTATCATTCAACACTATTACATTGACACTTTGCATTCAAAATTTTTATTTCATCATTAAAGTTATTAAAAATATCTAGCATCTCAACAAACTACGGTAACTAAGAAAATTTAAAATTAAAATGACTAGATAAATCTCAAACATATTTACATATTTAAAACGATTATATTAATATTAGATGTATTTACATATTATTGATAAAATTAATCATATGTTCGATAGATTTTCCTTGGTTGCACATGACTGGAACTAGCTTAGATCCATCTTAACTTCAGATCTATCAAGCACCGAGAGGGATCTGCAAACATCTCCTCAAGTTTTGCATTCAAAAAAGAGGTTTGCACCTCGAGAGATTTGATCCCTCTCGGCGTTGGATAGATCCGAAGTTAAGATGGATCTACACTGGTTTATCCAATTCTTAGTATTAATATGTTTGAATTTAACAATAAATATTTTACAGTGTGTAGAAACAAATTTATTTTTATTTTAATGAAAGTGAATTTATAAATTTGGAAAGTTCCAAATATGTAAATTTTTAATAAAATTTTGTTGTGTCATGTTTATATATATATGGTTAACACAACTACAAAGCGCACACATCAAAAGCGGGAATGCAAAAATGCGGAAATAAACAAGATCTGTGACTGATACTTTAATCACAGAGAGGGAAGAGACTCCTCTATTGCGCAATCTAGCATCACGAATCTATTTTTGAATATATTTGAATACGAATGCCAACAAGAGTACTAGTTCATAATAAATACCAGGGCTGCTTAATCACTCCAATATCTGACAATTCTTCTGAACAATATCCTTGTGCCGAAACACGAACTCTGGCCCAACTGTCTAGTTCTGTGTCTTTGCGACTTATTCAACCTTAACAAGGCTCATAAAAGTTCGAGAATAGAATCCAAAACAATCTACAAAGGAGATATAGATTTACAGAAATTGAGGAATCTTTATTGATGAACTTCAAAACTCAAGTATTACAAAGTTGCTTCTCAAGCAATACCAAGTTACTTCTCCAGCAGAAAGGCTCTCTAAATTTCTCAAAACCCGAATGCCTCTCTTCCCTAGTCTTCATCCATTTATAGATCCTCCTAGTTCTGGGTTTGGTGTACCTCCATATCAGATATGAGAGAATCTTACTTTACATCAAAATCAAACCCTTACATCAGATATGAGAGAATCCTGCTTTCGGGTAACCCGGAGGACGTCCACACAATATCTTACTTTACATCAAAATCAAATCCTTACATCAAATATGAGAGAATCCTGCTTTCGGGTAACTCGGAGGACATCCACATAGTAATTCAATCATAAAATATTTTATATTTATTCTTATCCCTTTATTTAATTATATATATAGGATTGATTACACTATAAGAGATTCTTTTTCAGGGAATCTTACGAAAAACCTGTCTGCCACCAAAGTCGGACAGAAAGACATTACAAAATGACAAAATGTTATAGTTGCTCACAAGAATAATAATTTTCTCTGAACCCAATCAAGGAGTCATTATTAAAATACTGTGAGTAAATTTCTTCCTCACATTCCAAATTGGTACTTCAGAATATTCTGGTACTTCGTCCTGAAAAAGTAGTGGGCTAAAAGGATTTAAATCTGGATCTGTCATGGCATGAAATTACTCATAGTCATGTGAAGATCCATTCATATTTCCCCCGAATCTTCCAAAGAGAATATTTCGTGTAATAAACCAATGAAAGGATCCATTGGCGCGGAGTGCTGCAAGCATATGATTATTGGTGATATCGCTGATATCCAAAATCCTTTTGTATAAAATTCCTTATTGATGTGCCCGTGGTTCTGTAAATCCAGGAAGTTGTAATAACCGGAGAGAGAATGGGTAAAAACATAGAGGACTGGTACCATAAATGTTCCACCATTCTTTAAACCATTCAGTTGTGGGGTCTTGTTCTTCGATTTGTGTAACTTGCATCCCATGATATCTAAAAGAAAACTGCACATTATAGAAAAACGAGTTAGTTTTATTTTCAAAACAAATACCTGTATACCAGGCTTTCTCTTGGAATTCATGATTTTCAGAGTTCTGAAGGTTGGGTGGCAATAGGAAGTGATCAATGTAGATTTCACAGCAGATTAGATTTTCATCTGCATCTCTATGTAATGTGAAATCAAGATCTCTCAAATCTTGAAGAAAGCTTCGAAAGCTTCATCATTTCTTTGCATTTGATCATCCCATGAGAAATAATGTTGTCCAGTTCCATGCCGATATTTGATTTCTTTCATTGGAAACCAATCTACTTGATAATCAGGTAGAGGTTTTTGCAGATTCAAAGTGTGAGAACCATCAACACATTCAATGTGGATCTCATTTTCTAATATTCTTATGACGTTACATCTGAGATTATTTACATCATTTCTCTGTAAAAGTTCTCGGCTGAGAAGATCTGCGAAGGAATTCTTAACTCCAGAAATGAACTATACATCAAAACGATATTGGGCCAATGCCATTATCCATCTAACCATTGTTGCATCTTCAAAGTCACATTTATGGATAGAAAACTTAAGGGCTTGGCAATCTGTTTTGACTGTAAAATGTTTATAGATCACAAAATATTTGAATTTGGCAATGCCACGGCAAATAGCTCTAAGTTCATTCTTTAGGTTGGACCAATTTTTTTTTGTAGTTGACCATATTCCAGATACTTACTGGCAAGTTTCATATTCCCTTTTCTTTTTATTAGGTCATGTTGGCAGAAAATTGCACCCCATCTGATATCACTAGCATCTGTAATGATGGTTTTAGGCCATTCTTCATTGATTGTGCTTAAAGGAGAAATATTCCTAATTTTTCCTTTAATTCTTCTGACTGCCTCTATTAAATCCTTTGTCCATGGAATTGGATCTTTTTGCAATCTTTTATTCAATAAGACTCTCTTGGGCACAATGTCTGACGAGTTTGGAGATGTAATTCAAACTACCCAAGAATATTTGTAGTTGAGTTTTATCAATGATTCTGTCTGGAAATTTATCTATGAAATCAAGACTATGTTGCATAATGTAATATGATCCATATTGAATCACATATCCCAAGAAATCTATCATAGTCTGAAATAACTTCGTTTTTGAATCTGATAAAACTATACCTTTTTCTTTGACTCTCTTGTAGAATATATTAAGATGCTTTATATGAGAGGGGATATCTGCAGAATGAATTAGAACATCATTAATATATTTCTTCAAGAAATCATCCATACCTTCAAAAGTTTCATCCATAATCCTCTGGAAGGCGGATGGAGCATTTACTAGTCCAAAGGGCATAATATTCCATTCAAAATGTCCTTCTGGTACTGAAAAAGCTATTTACCACTTATCTTCTTCTTTTATCCCTACTTGCAAGAAACCAGACTTTAAATCAAACTTGGAAAAGATTTTTGACTATGATATCTAAGACAAAACCACTGAGGGCTTTGGCAAGGGATAAGCATCATAATCAAGAATATTATTCAGAGGCTTGTAGTTTACTACCAATCTTGGTTTTCCTCTGATAATCTCTGAATGTTTGTTGACATAAAATCCAAAACAAGCAATAGGGCTATGAGACTTCCTGATCAAACCTTTTTGCAGTGAGGATTTTATTTCTTCTTTACAATACCTGAGTTGTTCAGACTTCATCGATATTTCTTTTTATCTTCTGCGTTTTCCATGAAATTCCTTTTTCAAAGGCAATTCTACTTCATGTTTATGAATATGCCAAAAGGGATTTAGATCTTCAGAACAAGAAGATTTTAGTTTCTGAGAGATCTCACTTATTTCTTTCTCAAATTTGCCTTTCAAAAGATTTTCATCAATCTTGAGCATTTCTTTCTTCTTCTCCATCTTTGCCAAGGTATTCTATAACCTATCAATTCCGTTCAATCTATTAGGAGAATTGGAATGAATAAAAGGATAGAAATAATCTATACCTTTGAAGAGAAGAAAATATCCCCATTTATGTTATTTTTCATCATAAGTGCTTCCATGTCTTTTGAAATTGCTCAGGAAAGGATTTCCTAAGTACATAGCAAAATCAAGCCATGTGACTAATGGAGAATGAACTTTAATTCCTTCAAATTGAGAAACGAAGACATCTATTATAGCTTCTTCCATTGTCTTGATTTCTCCACTTGCAGTAACAACTCCTGGACACTTTGTCTTTTGTCTTTGAGGATAGGGAATTACAGTGTCGCTTACTATGTTCAATCTTGAACCTGTATCAATTAGAACCTTCCACTATTCTATGGAAGAACCAATTCTTATTTTCATTGTTACACAGTACATTACATCTGCGTTCATTGCATTCATTCCTAATCCAGATCTAGGATCTTCATATTCTTCATCTGGAATTTAAAATTCTTCATATTTGAAAATCTCTTTCATTGGATCATGGTATGGATCAGGTTGTCTTTCTGGTTCTTTCTGTTTTGTCTGTGAAGATTCTCCTTTTGTGGGTTGTGCATGTAAAGAATGTATATTGTGCCCCTAATGTGCTTCAATGCATAGCCTTCTATTCTCTTTGACTTGTTTTCTGAGATCTTTGATAGCTTGACTAATTGCAGGAAGTGTTTGAGGAAGATCATCTTCAATTGTTTGTTGTCTGAATTGTCTTGTTAGACCATCAACTGAAAATAAGGTTGCGGAAGGAATATAGCTACGTTGATGATTTATCTATGACTTTTGTTGTTCTTGATATTACTGTGACTTGGACTGTTGAAGATGGTTCATCAGCAATCCTTTATACATTTCTTTGAGTTTTGGATCATCAGCGATAACGATTTGTGTAAAATAATTTCTAGAAAGTTCATCATGATCTAAGCTTTCATTTGATAATGGTCTAAACATCCTGACTGCATTACATTTGCAAATGTCGGGATCATTGCATTCACAGAGTTCTTGAAAACATTCATTACAGTGTGGATCTTTGCAATATTCAACTTCAGAATCTTCTTCTTCATAAACAGCATGTATCTGGTCATTTAGATCATAATAATTTTCTGAATCTGTTAATTCTTCACAACTAGAAGGGAGATCAATAATATTTACCTTGCCAGATTTATTCTTATAGCTAAATTGTTTCTTCTTCCCAGATTGTTGTTTGTCTTTTTTCAGTTTTGGACAATTTGGAGTAATATGTCCTTTTTCATTACAATGGAAGCAAACTATTTGCTTCTGTTTTGGCCTTTGATGAAACTGGCGTGTTTTTTTGTATTCTCTGGGAGGCCTTCTATGAAAGGTTTTTTTGTTTTCTGTGGATCTAAAAGTTTGCTTAGAGTAAGCTTTCTTTTTAGAGCGATGACGATCATATCCCCCTAAAATTTTAGAGCCATGTAAATACCATTGTTTACATAGTTGTTGATAGCCATGTGTTTTAGTGGAGTTGGTGGCAGCTCGAGCAACTTTCATCTGAGAGCAGAGTTCAACAATGACAGCATTAATAGCTTGTCTTATAACACCAAATTTATAGGCACCAATCTTTCCAAGAAGCTTATTCAAAATGGCAGTAGTTACCCAATTTGGTAAAGAAGCAATGAAGATTTCTTTCCATTTGGGATCTAGAATCATGTCAGAAGAAAGAGTATGCAGATGATGGAGATATTTCATAAAATATTCATCAAAATGTTGCATATTAGTAATCTTCATGGATGTAAGTGTGACTGCAGCAAGTTCATTATTGATCTGAGGATAACCATAAAAATTGACAAGATTGCCATGCATTAGGCAACCAATCATGTTATTCACAGGTAATGAAGTCTGTGGATCCATATATGTAGTATTATCTAGGTTCATTACCACAGATGTTTCCCAAGAAGGAATGAGGACAATATCATAATGAATTTCTGCTTTAAGCCAAGAATCAAGGAGTCCTTTGAATCCACTGATGATTTTCCTGGTTGCATTTATTGGAGAAATGTCATCTGCTAAATATGTGCGGTAGCAAACCAACATGGAACTCAATGTAGACAGTGTTTCTACTTCAGAACAATTGTCAATATTCCATGAATATATGGAAGAAGCAGACCAATCCTTATGATATTCTAATTTCATGACATCTCTTTTATCAGGAGTAGGTGACCAAGAAGAATTCCAAGGACTATCAGTAACTTTATGTACAGTTGTATCTTTGGGTTCTTCTTCATCAGAAAATGAAATAAGATCAGGAATGTCTTTTGCTATCTGAAAAGTTTCTTTATCAGGAGGAGAAAAATTATTCACAAGAAACTCTAAATCTTCGAGTAGGAGGAGCAGAGGGCGTTGCTTCAAATTTGTTGAGTACTGTATCAGAACTGGAAGGCTTATCAGGATCATCTCTTGATTTCAACCACTCAGAAACTGTCATTTTATGTCCAGGGCTTGAAGAGTTTAGACTGGAAAACATGTCAGGATTAGCCATAGGAGCATAGACAAAGGTAGTTTCTGGTTTAGGAAAAATGATATCACTAGGATTCTTCATTTTTTATTGAAGAGTAGTAGGAACAACATGGAAAGGCAATTGATCTTGAGGATCTGAGAAATAAGTAGTAGCTTTAAAAGTAGGATCAGGAGTGTTTTTCTTTTTCGGACTTTTAACATAAATAGAGACAACCCAAACTTGTTTCTTTACTACTTCAAGTGACGTTCTTAAGCTTGTCATCATATCCTGATTCTTATCTGCTACTGAATGTACTTTGCCAATCCATTTGGAATTATCATTAATCCCTTTTTCTAAAACATCAATAGTTTTAGCAATATGCAAATCATTTGATCCAAAAGTTTTTATTCCATCTAGTAATAAAAACACCTTGAAGACGTTGTACCAGCATACTTCCGTGCAAAGGAAGATGCTCCTTGAGAATCATCTTGGACGGAATAGAATAACCAATGGATTTGTTTTTATGAATTTTATTATCCAAGTACAAATGAAGTAGAAATGGATTTGGTCAAAAAGTTCAAGAATCTATCTTGTGAAGATATAAAAACAAATATTAAGGAAAATCCAGTTGAAATTCTTGGACCTCTTATCATCTCTCACATAGATGATAAATATAAAAATATGTTGCAAAAATCAAATGTTCCGAAACATTTACAGTTTGTTAAGATGAAAGGGAAGATTTTGTTAGAACACATCCGTCAAACCCTTAGAGTGAATATGATGCAAGGGTCAGCCTTACAGACATAAGTGCCACAACACAAATGGGAATTAATAGATGGCACTATTCTTAGCACTGAGACAACAATTCCTCCTTGGGAAAATCTTGTTATCAGACTAGATGATAATATTTTTAAGTTACTTCCACTTCAGTCTGACCAGTCTCATCTTTCAGACAAGGAATCTGTTGCAGCAAAAAACTGGACAAATCTTGCTCTAGATAGTTTGATTAAACATCTAGAAAGAAAGCATCAATATGCAGCCAGAGAAAATAAAATGCTCCAAGAAATAATTGATAAAATTCTTCAAAAGGTAGATTTTACCAGAGATCAATTACTAGATGGAATAAAAACTCTTGGATCAAATGATTTGCATATTGCTAAATATATTGATGTTTAAGAAAAAGGGATTAATGATAATTCCAAATGGATTGGCAAAGTACATTCAGTAGCAGATAAGAATCAGGATATGATGACAAGCTTAAAAACGTCACTTGAAGTAGTAAAGAAACAAGTTTGGGTTGTCTCTATTTATGTTGAAAGTCTGAAAAAGAAAAACACTCTTGATCCTACTTTTAAAGCTACTACTTATTTCTCAGATCCTCAAGATCAATTGCCTTTCCATGTTGTTCCTACTACTCTTCAATAAAAAATGAAGAATCTTGGTGATATCATTTTTCCTAAACCAGAAACTACCTTTGTCTATGCCCCTATAGCTAATCCTGACATGTTTTCCAATCTAAGCTCTTCAAGCCCTAGACATAAAATGACAGTTTCTGAGTGGTTGAAATCAGGAGATGATCCTGATAAGCCTTCCAGTTCTGATATAGTACTCAACAGATTTGAAGCAACGCCCTCTGCTCCTCCTACTCTAGAAGATTTAGAGTTTCTTGTGAATAATTTTTCTCCTCCTGATAAAGAAACTTTTTAGATAGCAAAAGGCATTCCTGATCTGATTTCATTTTCTGATGAAGAAGAACCCAAAGATACAACTGTACATAAAGTTACTGATAGAAAGTTCTTGGAATTCTTCTTGGTCACCTGCTCCTGATAAAAGAGATGTCATGAAATCAGAATATCATAAAGATTGGTTTTCTTCTCATATTCATGGAATATTGACAACTGTTCTGAAGTAGAAATACTATCTACATTGAGTTCCATGTTGGTTTGCTACCACACATATTTAGCAGATGACATTTCTCCAATAAATGCAACCAGGAAAATCATCAGTGGATTCGAAGGACTCCTTGATTCTCGGCTTAAAGCATAAATTCATTATGATCCTGTCCTCATTCCTTCTTTGGAAACATCTGTGGTAATGAACCCAGATAATACTACACATATGGATCCACAGACTTCATTACCTGTGAATAACATGATTGGTTGCCTAATTTGCATGGCATTCTTGTCAATTTTTGTGGTTATCCTCAGATCAATAATAAACTTGCTGCAGTCACACTTACATCCATGAAGCTTACTAATATGCAACATTTGATGAATATTTTACGGAATATCTCCATTGTCTCCATACCCTTTCTTCTGACATGATTCTAAATCCCAAATGGAAAGAAATCTTCATTGCTTCTTTACCAAATTGGGTAACTATTGCCATTTTGAATAAGCTTCCTGGAAAGATTGGTGCCTATAAATTTGGTGTTATAAGACAAGCTATTAATGCTGTCATTGTTGAACTCTGCTCTCAGATGAAAGTTGCTCGAGCTGCCACCAACTCCACTAAACCACATGGCTATCAACAATTATGTAAACAATGGCATTTACATGGCTCTAAAAGTTTAGGGGGATATGATCGTCATCGCTCTAAAAAGAAAGCTTACTCTAAGAAAACTTTTAGATCCGCAGAAAACAAATAAATCATTCATAGAAGGCCTTCGAGAGAATACAAAAAAACATGCCAGTTTCATCAAAGGCCAAAACAGAAGCAAATATTTTGCTTCCATTGCAATGAAAAAGGACATATTACTCCAAATTGTCCAAAACTGAAAAAGACAAACAACAATCTGGGAAGAAGAAACAATTTAGCTATAAGAATAAATTTGACAAGGTAAATATTATTGATCTCCCTTCTAGCTGTGAAGAATTAACAGATTCAGAAAATTATTATGATCTAAATGACCAGATACATGTTTATGAAGAAGAAGATTCTGAAGTTGAATATTGCAAAGATCCACACTGTAATGAATGTTTTCAAGAACTCTGTGAATGCAATGATCCCGACATTTGCAAATGTAATGCAGTCAAGATGTTCAGACCATTATCAAATGAAAGCTTAGATCATGATGAACTTTCTAGAAATTATTTTACACAAATGGTTAATGCTAATGATCCAAAACTCAAAGAAATGTATGAAGGATTGCTGATGAACCATCTTCAACAGTCCAAGTCATAGCAATATCAAGAACAACGAAAGTCACAGATAAATCATCAACATAGCTATATTCCTTTTGCAGCCTTATTTTCAGTGGATGGCCTAACAAGACAATTCAGACAACAAACAATTGAAGATGATCTTCCTCAAACACTTCCTGCAATTAGTCAAGCTATCAAAGATCTCAGAAAAGAAGTCAGAGAGAATAGAAGGCTATGCATTGAAGCACATTAGGGGCACACTATACATTCTTTACATGCACAACCCACAAAAGGAGAATCTTCACAGACAAAATAGAAAGAACCAGAAAGATAGCCCGATCCATATCATGATCCAATGAAAGGGATTTTCAAATATGAAGACTTTTAAATTCCAGATGAAGAATTTGAAGATCCTAGATCTGGATTAGGAATGAATGTAATGAATGCAGATGTAATGTACTGTGTAAAAATGAAAATCAGAATTGGTTCTTCCATAGAATGGTGGAAGGTTCTAATTGATACAGGTTCAAGATTGAACATAGTAAGCGGCACTGTAATTCCCTATCCTCAAAGACAAAAGACAAAGTGTCCAGGAGTTGTTACTGCAAGTGGAGAAATCAAGACAATGAAAGAAGCTATAATAGATGTCTTCGTTTCTCAATCTGAAGGAATTCAAGTTCATGCTCCATTAGTCACATGGTTGATTGTGCTATGTACTTAGGAACTCCTTTCCTGAGCAATTTTAGAAGACATGGAAGCACTTATGATGAAAAATCACAGAAATGGGGATATTTTCTTCTCTTCAAAGGTATAGATTATTTCTATCCTTTTATTCATTCCAATTCTCCTAATAGATTGAGCAGAATTGACAGTTTATAGAATACCTTGGCAAATATGGAGAAGAAGAAAGAAATGCTCAAGATTGATGAAAATCTTCTGAAAGGCAAATTTGAAAAAGAAATAAGTGAGATCTCTCAGAAACTAAAATCTTCTTATTCTGAAGATCCAAATGCCTTTTGGCATATTCATAAACATGAAGTAGAATTTCCTTTGAAAAAGGAATTTCATGGAAAACTCAGAAGATCAAAAGCAATACCGATGAAGTTTGAACAACTCGGGTATTGTAAAGAAGAAATAAAATCCTCAATGCAAAAAGGTTTGATCAGGAAGTCTCATAGCCCTATTGCTTGTTTTGGATTTTATGTCAACAAACATCAGAGATTATCAGAGGAAAACCAAGATTGGTAGTAAACTACAAGCCTCTGAATAATATTCTTGATTATGATGCTTATCCCTTGCCAAAGCCCTCAGTGCTTTTGTCTCAGATATAACAGTCAAAAATCTTTTCCAAGTTTGATTTAAAGTCTGGTTTCTGGAAAGTAGGAATAAAAGAAGAAGATAAGTGGAAAACATTTTCAGTACCAGAAGGACATTTTGAATGGAATATTATGCCCTTTGGACTAGTAAATGCTCCATCTGCCTTCCAGAGGATTATGGATGAAACTTTTGAAGGTATGGATGATTTCTTGAAGAAATATATTAATGATATTCTAATTCATTCTGCAGTTATTCCCTCTCATATAAAGCATCTTAATATATTCTACAAAAGAGTCAAAGAAAAAGGTATAGTTTTATCAGATTCAAAAACGAAGTTATTTCAGACTATGATAGATTTCTTGGGAGATGTGATTCAATATGGATCATATTACATTATGCAACATAGTCTTGATTTCATAGATAAATTTCCAAACAGAATCACTGATAAAACTAAACTACAAAGATTCTTGGGTAGTTTGAATTACATCTCCAAACTTGTCAGACATTGTGCCCAAGACAGATTCTTATTGAATAAAAGATTGCAAAAAGATCCAATTCCATGGACAGCGGATTTAACAGAGGCAGTTAGAGGAATTAAAGGAAAAATTAGGAATATTTCTCCTTTAAGCACAATCAAGGAAGAATGGCCTAAACCCATCATTACAGATGCCAGTGATATCGGATGGGGTGCAATTTTCTGCCAACACGATCCTAATAAAAATAAAATGGAATATGAAATTTGCCAGTATGTCTCTGCAATCTGGTCAACTACACAAAAAATTGGTCTAGCCTAAAGAAAGAACTTAGAGCTATCTGTCGTGGCATTGCCAAATTCAAAGATTTTGTGATCTATAAATATTTTACAGTCAAAACAGATTGCCAAGCCCCTAAGTTTGCTATTCATAAATGTGACTTTGATGATGCAACAATGGTTAGATGGATAATGATATTGGCCCGGTATCGTTTTGATGTAGAGTTCATTTCTGGAGTTAAGAATTCCTTCGCAGATCTTCTCAGCCGAGAATTTTTACAGAGAAATGATGTAAATAATCTCAGATGTAACGTCATAAGAAGATTAGAAAATAAGATTCACATTGAATGCGCTGATGTTTCTCACACTTTGAATCTGCAGAAACCTCTACTCGATTATCGAGCAGATTGGTTTCCAATGAGAGAAATCAAATATCGACATGTAACTGGACAACATTATTTCTCAGGGATGATCAAATACAAAGAAATGATGAAACTTTTGAAGCTTTAAGCTTTCTTCAATATTTGAGAAATCATGATTTCACATTACACAGAGATGCAGATGAAAATCTAATCTGCTGTGAAATCTACATTGATCACTTCCTATTGCCACCCAACCTTCAGAACTCTGAAAATCATGAACACCAAGAGAAAGCCTGGTATACAGGTATGTGTTTTGAAAATAAAACTAACTCGTTTTTCTATAATGTGCAATTTTCTTTTAGATATCATGGGATGCAAGTTACACAAATCGAAGAACAATACCCCACACCTGAATGGTTTAAAGAATGGTGGAACATTTATGGTACCAATCCTCTATCTTTTTACCCATTCTCTCTCTGGTTATTACAACTTCCTGGATTTACAAAACCACGGGCACATCAATCAAGAATTTTATACAAAAGGATTTTGGATATCAGCAATATCACCAATTATCACATGCTTGCAACACTCCGCGCCAATGGATCATTTCATTGGTTTATTACACGAAATCTTTTATTCAAAAGATTCGGGGGAAATATGAATGGCTCTTCACATGACTATGAGTCATTTCATGCCATGACAGATCCAGATGTAAATCCTTTTGGCCCACTACTTTTTCAGGTCGGAGTACCAGAATATGTTTAAGTACGGCCCACTACTTTTTCAGGTCGGAGTACCAGAATATGTTTAAGTACCAATTTGGGAATGTGAGGAAGAAATTTACTCACAGTATTTTAATAATGCCTCCTTGACTAGGTTCAAAGAACATCATTATTCTTGTGAACAACTAGAACATTTTGTCATTTTGTAATGTCTTTCTGTCCGACTTTGGTGGCAGACAGGTTTTTTGTAAGGTTCCTAAAAAAGAATCTCTTGCAATGTAATCAATCCGACATATATAATTAAATAAAGAGATAAGAATAAATATAAAATATTTTATGATTGAATTATTGTGTGGATGTCCTCCGAGTTACCCGAAAGGATTCTCTCATATCTTATGTAAGGATTTGATTTTGATGTAAAGTAAGATTCTCTCATATCCGACATGGAAGTATCACCAAACCCAGAACTGGGAGGATCTATAAATAGATGAAGACTAGGGAAGAGAGGCATTCGGGTTTCGAGAAATTTAGAGAGCCTTTCTACTGGAGAAGTAACTTGGTATTGCTTGAGAAGCAACTTTGTAATACTTGAGTTTTGAAGGTCATCAATAAAGATTCCTCAATTTCTGTAAATCTATGTCTTCTTTGTAGATTGTTTTGGATTCTATTCTCAAACTTGTATGAGCCTTGTTAAGGTTGAAGAAGTCGCAAAGACGCAAAAGTAGACCGTTGGGCCAGAGTTCGTGTTTCGGCAAGAGGATATTGTTCAGAAGAATTGTCATATATTGGAGCAATTAAGCAGACCTGGTATTTATTATGAACTAATACTCTTGTTGGCATTCGTATTCAAATATATTTCAAAACAGATTTGTGATGCTAGATTGCGCAGTAGAGGAGTCTCTTCCCTCTCTGTGATTAAAGTATCAGTCATGGATCTTGTTTATTTCTGCATTTCTGCATTCTCGCTTTCGCTGTGTGAGCAAAGTTCAATAATGACAGCTTTAATAGCTAGAATAATTACAGAGCACACATCTAGTATTTGTAAGTTTTGCTTCTCTAAACCTTTTCGAAGAAAAATGTATAGTGCACTACTACATGCCAATCCCTACCCATAGTAAGGATGATGTTGATAGAGCATGTGCATTACTATTACAGGCTCCATCAAAATACACTGAACTCTAATGAATGCTTACCTTGTTTAAGTTCTACCCGCAGAAAAGACAATTGACTTACTTTCGCAGAGCTCAGTCTTTGAGGGTCAAGGAAATGATAGGCCTTTCATTCTTATCTTCCCAAACTCTAACTCAGGGTTGACCTAAAAGGAAAGA
>APFE030792517.1:16159-31064 GCA_000404065.3 Pinus taeda
TTCAAATAGCTCTACCTTGCACTTGAAAAGACCAAGGTGAAAATGAGAGGGCAAGACCTTATACCTTCCCTATCAGGCTAGGAGGGTGAAGGCCCTAACCCCAAAGGTGCTCGAAACTGGAGATGTCGATGGAGCTGTCGAACATAGGGATTTATGATATCCGGCTATTGAATGCATGTACGCAGATGAACCAGGGATATGACCTGAGTTATGCCTGAAAAGGATCTATCTGTGTGAAAGATAAAATGAAATCAATCTTACTGGTTTGAAAATAAAACACCCCCGGAAGGAAGGGTCGGACTTCTATAGCGCGAAAAACCTTCCCTATTCAAGACAAGCTCCTCACGGTAAGGGAGTGCCATTCTTCAACGAGCGATGAGCTTAAAAATGGAACAGTCTAAGTCAATTGGCCAATTAGGAAGGCGGGGCTCGAATGGCCATAGTTTAAAACCAACACAATAGGATAGGGGAGGGCATTACCACAAAATAGGATAGGCAAAACCAGGCTCTCAACCTCAGAATTCTACCTTTGAAGGAGGTAAATTTTACAAGAATTCTATGTCATGTTTTTGATTTGAGCACATCAACTTAGGATCTCGTTGTTGGACTCAGTTTGGGTATTGGTACTTGTGGGAACAAACTGGGCACCGCACAATCTGTTCTGTTAAAATGGTTTTCATCCTTTCCCCATGATTTTGAATGTCCTGCACTTGCACCTCACTATTCTGAAAAGATGGACTACTGAGAGTTCTGAGAAATCCATCAATATTTAAAGCAACACGAGGAAGCTATAAACGAATTGGACACCTCCTTCCAGTCCTCGACAAATCTGAGCAGGAGACGAGTCTTCACCTCAAGACGGAAATTTTCATGCATATATTGCTCCAGCAAAAGAGGAAATTAGATGCACTAAAAGAAGTTGTTCAATAACTCGGTCACCATCAAGGGATTTGTAGTCCATCCTATCTCCATCAACTTTACCTTTCGCCTAATTGACACTTGAAACGTGCAGTCCAACCAATACACAAGAAAAGCATCTTCTTCTTCGTTGGCCAATCAATAGCAAAGAAGCAATTGATGGAGGCAAAGTTGCAGAGGGAACCTGGCCTCCCATTTGGACCCTGTCCAGCTATGTTACATAATGTCCTTTTGGTTTCGAAGTCTGTAACTGTTTCAATCTTAGAATGCTAGGTTAAAAAAAATCTTGGACACTTTCCAATTTTGTTAGTATATTGTGGTGGGATTTCTCAGAAAATAAGTAGTGGGTCTTTTCAATCTTCCAAGTGCAGCGGGAAGACTATTTTGTACCACTCTGTTGTGAGTCTCAACGACAGCTTCTTCCACTAACATAAATTTCCTAGTGTTGGATTAAAAAACTATATATATATATATATATAATATATATATATATATTATATATATATATATATATATATAATATAATTTGACTAGTATAGCCCGTTCTCTACAACAATATAATTTTTTAATCGAAAACTACCATCGTTAAGCCTTTAAGCCTTTAAACCCCTACAAGTGCATTGGCATAACATCATATATTGTAGCTAAAAATATGCAAGTGTCTAAAATATTCAAATTTCACATAGTTATATAAAAATTCCATATATAAAATTTGCATATTTCAAAAGCTGATTTGATTTGCTGCACTTCAACTTCTTGCACTATCTTCAAATTCGTTGTTCAAGTGCATCAAATTATCCTTCAGGGTCAATGGAATTATATTTCCATTTTTCCATTGCCACTAATGTGTCATGAGAATTCATCCTTAGCTTACACTCACCCATACTGATTATTCCAGGACTCCATTTCTTACAATTTTCTATGCTCCTGGTCTCAATTAAATGCTTCCAATTTTTATCTTTGTTTTGTGATAGTGTGTTGATAAATGAAAATGGAAAACTGTTGTTTCCTTTGTAAAATTACACATTGGTAACAGTCTGGCAAGGAAACAACCTCATTTTGGACTGGAAGTTCCTAAACATGTAGAATGATGAAAAACTATGACACGATGTGGAAAAGTTTTGTGATGCCAAGTTTACCCTACTGCATTGATCAAAGGTTGTCAATACCTATATTCAGAAAGAGACAGCTTTAAGGCATGCATTGGTGAGGGAGTAAAATATGCCCGATCTTCTCAATTGTCATTCCAAAATATGTAGATTTAATCATCTTTAATATCTAGAAGATCAGGAATCGGAATGTTGAGATAAAATGAATACTTAACGTAGCTTCTCTCTTTTCTGCAAATGATTTACTGTGTGAAAACTAAATCAGTTCAAGAACATTAAAAGAGATCTAAATCATAGGTCCACGAAAGAAGGATTCAAGAGACACCATCAAGTTTAGAAGGAAAAAGGACATTCCTTCAGGATATATACAAGGCAGGCAACAAAATCTTCTTTCCCCACCTTCAAAGACATTCAAATACTGCATGTGTTCAATACACCCTCCACTAGAATTATGCATCCTAAGCAGCTGCTTGGACTAGAAGGATGAAAAATAAGCAAACTCTTTAATCACTTTGAAACTGCTTTGCATAGAACAATTTTACAGGCTAACTAATAATCACAAAAATCTCCTCCCTGGAAAATATCAGCATCGGACACCAAATGGTTGGTTAGACTTCCAAGATAGAAATAATAAGTTAGAAATGATTATTGAATTGCTTTCGTCAATCTCAAGTTCTGGGCATGAGAAAAAATCAGTGATCTCGAACACAAAAGCCAGTAGTGCCATACTGCACGAAGGAGGTGAATAGAGGAAATCTACATGCACTGCCATTGTAACATTTGCAAATGGATTTTCACATCATTAACAAGGCTATGTTCAAAATAGAAAAAGATAAATACAATAGCCCAGGCACAGCCCGATACAATCGACATCGCCATATATAATGAATACATAGGATTGGTAATAATATCTACAATTTCAATAGTTCAGTCCTATGTTCCATTTGCATATCTGCCCTGATATCCCCAAAAAGATAAGCTGTTGTCAGTAAGTATACGGATGCGCTGACATAAGAAACCATCAAATCATTTTTGCTAGTAACTCAGCAGCTCCTACATAGCTATGAGGAGTCAGCTGTAAAAGCCGTTCTTTAGCTTCTTTTGGCATGTCCAGACTTTCAATGAACTCCCGCATGCTCTCTCTTGTTACTGCACGACCACGAGTGAACTCCTTCAATTTTTCATAAGGCTCTGGAATTCCATGCTTGCGCATCACCTGCAAAGGACACGAAAAAAAGTCCAACCATGCCTCAGGTATTCATAAAGTTAACCAAAGAGAAAAACTCAATTAAGGCACTGACCTCCACTACAACATATATATGATTAACTAAGACGTGACAATAATTCAGAGTCGGATTTCAGTAAAGAGGACACTGAGTGAATGCTAAAAGATTTAGTGTGCAAATTTGTTTGCTGGATAACAAAATAAACCTAAAAGTTCGAAGAAGCATATGAATCAGAAAAAATCATATACTCATCACGATCAGCAATTACAGATAATTCAGGTCTTTTACTTTTATTCTCTAAATTTATCATATGAATAAGGGCTTGGAAATGTGGGCAAAACAACCAGTGAGCTGAGATTCATTGAAGAAAGAATCTGTAATACACAGTCTACCATCTTTAAGACAATTCAATAACAAGCAATTTGAAACACGCTTACAATTACCAAATCCACAAATTCGAAGCGACAAAAACTGAAACACATACAGAAGCAGACAAGAGCATGTTTGTGTGCTGGAAGCCTTCAATCCAGCTATTTATGCTTTCTCACTTTAGATTGAAAAACTCGTATTTGCATCCAAGGGTTGTAATGTCACCTAAAGTAAGGAATACCATGTAGAAGAGGAAATGAAAAGCACAAAATGCTTTGGGAAAAAGCTTCGGAAGAACAACAAATATATAGTCTTAACTCTGTCACTACTAGTGCTGATCTAGTTATTCTTCCTAGTTCCATCAGCTAAACTCCCTAGACATGGGGACTTCACTGGGAATATCCCCTACCATCCAATGTACACCCCCAGTACTAAGGGACATCACTACAGATGTCCCCTGCTAAAAATGACACTCCCAATTCCTGGGAGTACCCTATGAAGATGCGCAAAAACATATAAATAAAACCAACAAAGTGATTTTTTTTTCCTTTTGGTTTAGTCCAAGATGTGGTTCCAGGCTCAATGTGGCAGTAGTTGGGGCAGAAACTATTCAATTTTCTACAAGATGTATAGTAAATACAATTTTCTGACAGATCATTACCTCCTAATGATTTTCACACAATATTCTTATGCCACTGATATCATTGAGCAATTACACTTCAGAAAATATCAACAGTAAATGCAGTGGAGACAGTAAGGATCGTAGAAAGACAGCCATGCATAATAGAGACAATATTTTTTAACCTGGGAAACCCAACCTTGGGAGAAAACCCAACAACTTTTCTTTAGGAGAAATTGTTCTTCAGCAAGGTTTACAAATCACTATCAGCTATTTATCGAGAAATCTGTGCCAAATATACAAGTCCAAATACCAGTCAAACCTGGTCAAAATAGCGACAAGTCAATGCTGGTCAAACCAGCCAAAATAACCAGAAGTCAATACTGGTCAAACAGTCAACTTTTTGGCCCTGTGGTCAACAGTCTGCACGTGTGACCCTACTGTCAACTCGCATGTGCGGCTCCATAGCGTGGTCAAAGAGCTCAGTCAAACTGTCAACAGTTTAGTCTAACAGATTTGGTCAATGCCCAGTCAAACTGTCAACAGTTTAGTGTAACAGATTTGGTCAATGCCCAGTCAAACTCAGTCAAATAAAAGAAGGATCAGCTCAGTCAACTCAGTCAAATTCATCCCATTTCTCCACATATGCAGCTGTCCAAGAGAGAGAAAGAAATGCCGAAGAGGGAGAAGAAAAATTGCTCTTGCTTGGTGGAGAAAATGAGATGTCGCATCATCTATTTATACTTTTCGAATGGGCTAAAATAATCCAAGGGACACACCCTTTCACTTGGCTGGGCCGACTTGACTTCTTGGGTCGACTTGTACTCCAATAATAATTTTTTATTTTAAGATTTTGTAGGCTGTCTTGGAGACCCCTTTTGCCATGCAAGAATACCTCCCAATACTACAAAAAATCAACAGTCCCTCTTAGCGAGGGGAGGTATTCTCCTTAGTTGCAATCATATGTACCCTTAACTGAAAAATCTCCTTCCTCAAGAAAAGTTCATGAGCTTGCTATGTTGATGCAGTGTCCCTTCACATGCACGTCTATGGATATAGGTCACTCCAACCTGGAGCAGACAATGTGAGTAACTTGGGCCATTTACCCCTAGGCCAAATCAGCAAGGCCCAACCAAATCAGTATGGCTTCTCAAGTAAATGCTTACAACTCCCTTGGTCAAATCAGCATGGCTTCTCAGGAGAAGGTCTGCACCTGGGCCATTCACCCCTGGCCAAATCAGCATGACTACTCAGCGGAATGTATCAATCTCCCCTGATCAAATCAGCAAGACCCAGTCAAATCAGCATGGCCACTTAGGAGATGGTTTGCGCAATCTTGCAAAGGCATCAACACTCCCTCTCAACAAGGGAGACATTTTGCATCATGCCAAGCTTGTCTCAGAAGTATACAAACTTCGCTCTAGACAGAGGCTGGGTGAGAATGTCCACAATCTACTTGTCTATGGAAATGTATAGGAGTTTCATTGTTTCCTTTTGCACCATGTTTTGGATGAAGTGACCTGATCAAATAGTCCTGCAAGAAGCTTCTGAAGCCACACTGCTTCAGGACTTGGGATGTCCACAATCTGCTCGTTTGTGGATATGTACCGGAGCTTCATTGTTTCCTTTTGCCCCATGTTTTGGATGAAGTGACTTGATCAAATAATCTTGCAAGAAGCTTCTGAAGACACACTGCTTCACGACTTGGGACACTAGCTATGATATACTCTACCTTTTTTGCATTGAGTGCAACAGAAATCTGCTTCCTAGTAAACGAGGATATCATAGTTGATCCCAAGATGAAGTAGCACCCCAAGGTGCTCTTTTATGTCCTCTGTGCTCTCGGCCCAATCTAAATCAATATATCCCTGCAGCCTCACTTCATCACCTGAGACATGTCTCAAACCATATCCAACTGTACCCCGGAGATACCTCAACACATGCTTTGCTACAACCCAATGTACATGCCTTGACTCAACCATAAACGTAGCTCAAGTTGCTCACTGTAAAGCAAATATTCGGCCTGGTGTTAACTAGGTACATTAAGGATCCAATCAATTGCTTGTACATCATGGGATCCACCAAATTTAAATCCGAAGCAAAATCACTCAACTTCTTCAAATTGGTTACCATAGGTGTAGTTATGGGCTTGTAGTCCATCATACCGAATCTCCTCAAAATCTGGACTATGTTCTTCCCTTGTTCAAGGAAGATCTCATTAGGTCTCTACCATACCTCCAATCCTAAGAAATAGTGCATCAGGCCTAGATCCTTCATCTCGAACTCCAAGGCCAACTCCCTCTGACACTGATGCAGATCATCTTGTGGTAAATCCTGGTTGCTCCCTTTGTCACAGAAGCAAATCCTTCTCCCATTAATGCTACCCCCTATCATTGAAGCATACTCTGTTGTTTGACATGGTCCCCTCATAGAAGGCATATATTTCCTAGAGACCTCCTGTCTTTGAGCATCTTGTTTGACAATCTCAACCCATGTCATCCTCTTGGATGACTGCTCCTTCCACTTTGTCTCACTGTCTACTCCATTGGAACTAGAAGCTCTTTCGGTCATCTAGCATGGTCTGAGATGTCCTAACATTCTCCCTCTCGAACACCAATCATTCCTGCTAAGTTTGTGCTCGCGCCCATAGGCCATACAAGAACTTGACGATCTGGTGATTGGAGCAAAAGTCTCCTTGTAGTCCACTCCCTCTTTCTGGGAGAACCCTCTTGCCACAAATCACTTATCATGCACAACGGAAAAGAAATCAAAAGACAAACACATCTCATGATGATGATCAAAATCACTCCCAAGGCAATTCCAACAACAATCAAAGGAAAGGCAGGTTCAATGGGAAAGGAAAGTGGAATGACGAAAATCAAGGAAGTGGTCAACCCTCCAAGAAGGCAAGAAACTCCAAGTATGAATCTAGCGTTGTTAACAATAAGCAAGATGAATATTATCTACCACCAGCGGCTGTCTCTACTACTTCTCCCCCAGACTCGCTGGGAAATTGGCTTATTGATAGTGGTGCCTCAGGGCACTTCACTGTTTACAAAGAATCTCTCTCTAATCTGATAGAGAAGGAAACCAACCTGGAAATTGTTCTTGGGGACAACTCCAAATATTTCGTGAAAGGCGTAGGGAATGTCTCTCTTCAATTGAATCAAGGTAATACAATTCATTTGCAAGAAGTCCTATATGTACCTGATTTCAAAAAGAACCTAGTGTCCCTTTCGGCAATGGAAGACAAAGGCTACAAGGTGGCCTTCATCGATGGCAAGGTACGTGTATGGAAAAAGAATTTCAAAGATGCTTTCACTCTTGGGTTTTGGGTTGACTCTTTATATCATGTCGAAGGAAGTCTGTTGGTTGTCATAACTTGTGACACGTCTCTTCAGTCTGAACTATGGCACGGAGGTTTGCCCACCTTCATTATAAAGCTCTACCCAATGTGAGACAAATAGTGACTGGGATGCCCAAGTTCAAATTAGAGCAAGAAGGTGTATGTCCTGGATGTGCCAAAGGAAAGCTCAAAGGGGGGACAATTCCCCTCAGGGCATAGCAAGACCTCCGATATATTGCAATTGGTTCACTCCGACATATCTGGTATTATGCATGTGAATTCCTTGGGAGGATATTTATATTACCTCATTTTTACATATGATTATTCTCGCAAGACTTGGATATACTTCTTGAAAAAGAAGGATGAAGTGTTCTCATGGTTTCGTCACTTCAAAGCCTTGATCGAGAATCAAATCGAAAAGAAGATCAAGATCTTAAGGATTGATAATGGGACTGAATATGAATCCAATGAGTTCCATGACTTTTGCAAAGAGGATGGCATTAAGAGGGAGGCTACAACACCATATACTTCTGAGCAGAATGGTGTGGCGAAAAGGAAGAATCATATGATTGTGGAAGTTGTCCGTGCTATGTTGCATGATCAAAGAATTCCGAAGTTTCTATGGGCTGAAGCTGCGAATACCGTCGTATATGTGCAAAACCGATGCCCTCATCAAGCATTGGGTTCCAAGACTCCCGAAGAAATGTTCACTGGTAAGAAACCTGACGTATCTCATTTTAGAATTTTTGGAAATCCTGTATATTTTCATGTGCCGAAAGAGAAAAGGAATAAATTGGGTGCATCTGGAAAGAAAGGAATCTTCGTGGGCTATAGCGAAAATACTAAGGGCTATAGAATCGATGTGCCTGGTCAAAGGGAAGTCGAGATTAGCCATGATGTCACCTTTGACGAAGATATGGCTCTTAGCAAAGTTGACAATCTTCCTTTACTAAGGAAATCGGGAGAAGCTAACACCAGGAAACCAAAGGAAAAAGGAAGATGAGACGATGCCCGATGTAGAAGAACCTATCGATCCTATTGATCCCCCTCCACAAGAGCCTTCCTCTTCTAGGAAGAGGCCTTCATGGCTTAGGGGGACACTTGATGATGTCGAAGGACACATTGCACCCAGAGGAACTTTCCGAGAAAGTAAGAAGTCGGCTAGGTATCGGGGATACTTGACCCTCATGAGCACGATCATTCAAAATGAGCCTTCATCGTTCACCAAAGTTGTCAAGCATCAAGTATGGAAGGATGCTATCACTAAGGAATATGAGTCCATCATGAAGAACGATGTCTAGGATGTGGTCCCCAGACCCCAGGACAAAACAGTTGTCACTTCGAAATGGTTTTACAAGATAAAGCATGGAGCTGATGGAAGGGCTGAAAAGTATAAGGCTCGTTTTGTTGCTCATGGCTTCTCTCAGAAGGAAGGTATAGACTATGACGAGATGTTTGCACCTGTTGCCCGATACACCACCATCTGTTTGATGATAGCCCTTGGTGCTTCACAGGGATGGAACCTACATCAGATGTCAAGACCGCGTTCTTACATGGTTCGATCAAAGAGGAAGTCTATGTGGAACAACCCGAAGGATTTGAGATTCATGATCGGGAATCTCACATGTGCAGGTTGAAGAAAGCCCTCTATGGGCTGAAGCAAGCACCCCGAGCGTGGTATGAGAGGATCGATAGCTACTTGATGAAGTTGGGATTCACTAGGAGTGAAGTCGACCCTAACCTTTACTTTAAGGTTGAAGATGACAAACCTCTCATATTGGTGTTGTACGTTGACGACCTCTTTCTGACAGGTGCCGACCCTCTCATTCACAAATGTAAGAGGGAGTTGGCTTCTGAGTTTGAGATGAAGGACCTGGGACTGATGCACTATTTCCTAGGACTGAAATCTAGCAGAAACTAGGAGAGATTTTCCTATCTCAAGGAAAATATGTGGTGAAGATATTGGAGAGATTCGATATGGTGGACTGCAAGCCCGTGACTACCCCGATGGAGCTTGACTTTAAGAAGTTAAGCGGTAGTGTTGCCAGACCTGTTTTGCAAAATGCTACCGAATATCGTCAACTCATCGGAGCATTGATGTTCTTAGTGAACTCCCATCTGGATACATGTTTTGCAGTTAACACGTTGAGTCAACATATGGTTGAGCCTCACCACACACATTGGATTGGTGCCAAGAATCTGTTGAGATACCTTCGTGGCACAATCACTTATGGGTTGAGATACACTGCCAGAGATGTGAGCCTACATGGATATATCGATGTTGATTGGGTTGGTAGTGTGGTGGACCAAAAGAGCACTTCTAGGTGTTGTTTCTCTTTGGGATCTACCTCAATATCCTAGATGAGCAGGAAGTAGAAGTCGGTGGCTTTGAGCACTGCTAAGGCAGAGTACATTGCTGCAAGTATGGCCTCTTGTGACGTCGTCTGGTTGCGGAAGCTCTTCAATGAGTTGTTTGGATTTACAGTGGATACTACCATGATCCTGTGTGACAACCAAAGCGAGATTCGTTGATGGGGTAGAGATTTTGGGGGTTAGTCAAAATCTCTTTCCCTAAACAAATCGATCTTGAGGCCTGTGGGTTATGGCCCACTAAGCCTATCGGAAGCGTTTCTTTAGGCTTTCAGCGTTTAACCCGTGGACTTACATTAGACCTGAACCATATAACTTTATCAGGCTTTTACACTATCGGGAGCCTTACATATTGGCATTCAAGCCTCCACCCTTCGGCAACACGTATTATAAAAATACACAAGAAACATACAAAACCCCGCTTTGGAATACATAATTGGACTCCAAATTCTATGCACTCGCATCAATAATTATTTGTTGGCATTATGATTATGGTTTGGCTCTATGGTACAGGTGTTGTACTTGATGGCAACTCATTCAAGTGGCAAAACTCTGTTCAGGCTCTCAAAATGATGGAAAATAAAAGGTTCGCAGGTGCATCCTTCAAAAGGTGCGGACCCGCAGGTTCATTGTCCAGGAAGTGGGGTCATACCCGCAGGTTATCCGTTCATAAGGTGCGGTCCCCCAGTTCACTCACTCTAATGCAGAGTAGCGCGCTCACGTGGGGTTTCTTATGTTTGGCCCTTGGTATTTTGCCCGACATGTTTGATCCTATGGTTTTGGTCCGTGGTTTTGCATCTAAAAGTATTGATCCAAGGTATTGGGTTCCTAGTATTGAATACCTATGGTTTTGGACCATGGTTTGAGTAGAGGCTTGCCTATAAAAAAGGGAAGGAGATCATTTGCTAGACATCTTTTTGAAATTTGAATATCTTAAGATCTGAAATTTTGGGTGATTGGTTTTAAAAGCTAGATCTAAATCAAGGAGAAAACTTAAGGCTAATCTATTGATAAGTCGTGATCTCTCGGGCGCATGAACAGATCTGTGGATCTGACTGACTGTGGCACATTGGAGGACTGTTAATTTGGCCCTAATCAGAAGTTCACAGGCGATCCACGGTGTGAGTGCAGGGGTACACAGCGCAGGAGAAAGCGTAGTGCGGGGGTACGCAGCGCAGCAGAAGGCGCAGTGCGAGGTACGTAGCGCAGAAGAAGGCACAGTGCGGAGGTACGCTGTCAGTCAGATAGTAAAGGTGCAGATCTGAGCAGAAGTTCGCAGGACAGAAGAACGAGTGGTGCGGAGATACGCAGAGCAGAAGACCGACCAGTGCGGATTTGCGCAGTTTAGATTCAGAAAAGTTGCGGATATTCGCAGGCCCTTCTTGGTGAAGTTGCGGACTTATCTTGAAACATTTGTTGGCTGTCTTTTATCTATTGCTGCAGAGTTCTGGTTTTAGATTTCTGGTATTACTTTTCTATTTACAGCATTCTGAAGAGTTGGGTGATTCATTGGTTAAGGAGATTGGGTGATTTGCATGTACTTGATGATTATTTGATCTTCTTGGATCCAGTCTAAAAATTAATGAAACGTGGTCCTTAAAGAAGTAAAAGAGCTAAGGGGGTTGTAGCTCCCTTCCAAGAGAGACTGGAAAACGAAAGAGAGTTGTAGCTCTCTGCAGGTTGCAGCCTGCGTACTGGTAAAGGACTGAACCAGTACAAAATCATTGTAAAAGAAGTTTCTAATTGAAAGAAGATAGAGACATATTGCAGCAGGTGGTTTTCACCCACATTGGGTTTCCACCTTATATCTGGTGTTCTTTGGTGTGCCTATCTATTTTTCCTTGTTCTTGTTCATTATTATATGGCACTGACATACAAATTAATGATCAATATCTGAAGAATAAATTAAAGTATAAATCTGGAAGGTATATTGAAAAGAATTTGATAATACTAATTCACCCCCACCTCTCAGTATTATTTCCAACACTATTGGTGGGTACGCCCTCCGTATTAACTCCGAATCCTTTGATTGCCGAACCTCCCCCTCTCTGATCGGTTGATCCCCAATCGTCGATCAGGCCATCGCTTATCGACAATATCGCATTGTCGCTCATCGACGTATTGCCGCTCCACAGACCACCGTCCTTTGACCTCCACGATATGTGATCGCCAATTTCTTTTAAACCATTGATCTGGATCCTCGATCTAACAGTTGACATTTGTTCGCACAATCTCTTATCGCCATACCTTAACGTCTGTGGTCCGCCTTCTTATAACAATCCGCCGATGTGATTATAACAGATCTCTGTTCCAGCGATTGAATCTGGACCATTGATCCATAAGGTCCAACGGCCACTGTGCATTCTCGCCGCTTCCTCTTTAACTTAGTCTCCATTTCCTTTTGGTGGATTTCTGCGTTAAACGCAGTTCTGCCATAGTCTCTGCCATTCATGCATAACTTCCATTTGTATCTTTGGGCCGCCATCGATCCTTTCCGTGATCGATGGTCGATCACCCTGCAACATTTGATCACAATTATAAATGTTGTCTTTCAAGCCATTAACACATATACATATGAAATACATACAGGTGTACAATCAACATTGAACACACATATATATTATATTAACACAGCACGGTTACAATTCTAAGGCATTTCAGCCTTAGTACAAACTCTCCTTTCGACTACATTGTATCTATCTCACGATCTCTCCTTTCTGAACAAGTGGGTTCACGACACATATATATATGAAAACATTGTTGGATCAGATCACGGAAGGATTCAATCAATCCTCAAGCAAAATCCCTAAAGCTCTCATATGCCTACATGCATATAACACATGGCAGATTACATTGATAAGCCTCCTCGAGACTTTATCCATTCCATCTGTAAATCCATTTTAAAACAGATTTTTCCTTGTTTTGCTCCCCTCGTCCACGTCTTCCTCTGCGCTCTGCTTTAGATTCCTCCCTTTGACTAAGGATGTTGGATGCTCCTGCATCAGACTCTCGAGGCACAAAAATTTATGACCTCCTGGTCATATGCTTCTCCTTGTCCTTAGCAATTCTACCTGTTGACTACTGGAGTAGCACCTGATGATTATGTGAAGACTCCATGCCCAAGGATGATCCAGAGGACACTTGTACCATCAGATGTCATTAGTCAACAGAGTTTTTTAACTCTACTTCTATCTTCTCATCATCTTTCTTGTACCCAGATTCCACACCCTGCGGGGAATTGTAATAAGTGATGCTAGTATGATGATTTCTTGAATTTGTAACAGGCCTAGGATGTGGGACTCAATCAGCAAACGAGTACACCTTGGAGTGTTTTTTTTATCCGGTTAATTATCCCTTCTTTTTCAGAGGCGGATAATTTTCTGGATTTTTTCACTCATTTTTTACCCCAAATCCGAGGTGACGGTTTGAAGATTGAGCCCCTGACACATCTTAGTGTCTAGAGTCGATGTATATTGCCATACTAGATCACACAAAAAGTTTTGTGGAATTTGGCTAGGTCTAAGTAGGATTTTTTAATAGTTAAAAATTTCCCGCAAAACGGGATTTTTTAATTACTTTCTATGTAATGGCATAAATAAGTGGCCTTAGGAAATGTCTGGGGCGTATGACTACTCGAAATTCATTCTCAGAGGCCCAGCGTTATCCTAGAACCCACTTTGGGGGTCAAAAAATGACTTGGAGTCCCTCAAAAGCCGATTTTTCAAGTGACAGTAGCAAAAATGAAGAAAAAAATTCAAAAAAATGAATAATTGGAAAAATTTATAAATTTTTCCAAGGTCAAAATAAATCAAATTTTGACATGGAAAATTAAAGGAATATCAAGGGTGATGTAGCAGCAATGTGGGGCCCACCACATGGAGGAAAGTCAGTCAAAGTTCCAAGTGGCAAGTCAAATGGTCCAGTATTAAGTTAAAAAGGCATCACGTAAAGTTTATGAAAAGTCACGTATGGCTAAAGTCTCAGTTCAATACATTAGAAATAAAGTGCAATCATATGTTGGAAATCAAGTGCAAAGGAAAAGTGAGTGAGTGGGGAGTGGACACCACCTCAATTCATTGTATACGCATAACTCAGCCAACAGCAAATACACGTATGCCAAATCATATTACACGCTGGCCCAATCAAATTTCAACGCAGTTGTCAAAGGTATATACGCAGATTTGGAGAGGATTTGTTAAAGGTACGTGGTGGATATTTGAGATTCATATTATATGTTGCCCACTAAAAAATCGACTCAACTAGAAGTTAGGATTGTACGCAGAGTTTAGCGGACATCACTGACACGTGTGTCAGACTGTGTCCCCCACTAAACAGTGCTAGGCAATTTAAAAAAAAAAAAAATCAGACCTGTCAGCTTCCACGCAGTCACACAGCAGTCTACAGAGAGTATTAACAGCAGTTTGTTAGAGGTAGGAGAGCATGGTTCTTTGTCGAAGATTCATTGGGAGTGTGTCTCCCCTTCTTACCCACACATGGCAGCCTCAATATATTCACGCAGTTTACCAATGGATGAACGTTGATTCTCAAGGGAGACATACACAGCCAGTTAGGGATCAGTTTACAACAGTTATCTCCAGTAATTGGACAGTCAAGCAGTCAAGGCAGCCACTTACAGCGGTCAAGCAGCCACTTGGAAATTCGTTGAAGCATTGAGATCTCCACCTGATTGCCACTTGTCATTGGAATTTTCCTTGGGATTATCTCCCATTTTCTTATTTATATGAGTCTTGAGCTCTCATTTTGATATCATAGAACGAGCTGTTGGGCTTGCGGAGACTCTGCTGGATTTTGTACTCATCTTTCATATAAATAAATAAAAGTCTTTGGGGTTACTAGCTTCTCTTGTGGTACACTCTTTGGTTGATGAGGTATACCTGTGTCGTTTGATGTTATTATTCATTTGATTTTACATTTGCTATCTAGTTGT
>APFE030792517.1:31393-63360 GCA_000404065.3 Pinus taeda
CATCAAAAGATTTACTCAAGAGGGGGTTTCTTGAGCCCTTTGCTTATTTTCTATCTTGAAAAATTATCACATATTTTCTTCTTTCATTTGTGTGCATATTGGTTTTATCTAGCATTTGAGGCCTTATTTCTTTTGCATGCTAACTCTTTTGCTTGCTGTCCTACAGGTGTTCCTGGAGGTAATTCAAGTTTGAAGAAGAAAGCTAAAGCATAAGCTAAGTAACCTCTTTCCATTTGGAAACCCAAGTCCAAGGTTATTTGGGCTTTAATTTGAAAAAACATTTGACTTCATTCTAAGCAAATAAAAAATAAAATAAAAATTTTCATTTCTTAAAGAGCAATGCTTTGAAGGCACTGGTTGTTTATGTGTTTCATGCTTATCTTATGTGTTTATGGCTATTGCTCATATTAGGTTTTACTTATAAATCTTAAATAAATAATCTATTTAACTCTAACAAATTCTCCTAGAAACTCACATCTTTGTTTTTAGCTTAACTTTTCATTAGGGACCACCCCCCTGAGCTAACCAAGGAGATAGCTCAAATGGAGAGAGTTGGGATTAGTGTGACAGCCCCTCCTCTGATTTCCCTGCCACCAACCACACCTTGTGGGGTTGAAGGCTTTTCTCACTGACTTGTAGGTAGGTGTAGGCGGCAGGGTCAACACTACCCACTGCATTTCTTCAGTGGAACGCCTTTCATGATCTTTGTGAGCTGCAACCAAACCTCTGCAATAACAGTCTCCTTCTGCTACATGATACCTCACCAAGCTCTCCGCTCTTAGTCTTTTGGCATCCTTCAAGTTCTCTCCTCTAGAACCATATGAGCACTCCATGCTCTAGGTTTAAATCTTCTCACCTTCTGCTACCGTTCTCTACACGACAGTAAGACCAAAAACTCTCCAACTTTAAACAATTGTACCTCCTGCTCCTTTCTCTCTCTAGAATCCTTCTCCTCGCAGGAAAACTTTCCCTGCTCTGATAACAAATGATGGGGTAAAGATTTTGGGGGTTAGTCAAAATCTCTTTCCCTAAACAAATCGATCTTGAAACCTGTGGATTATGGCCCACTAAGCCTATCGGAAGCGTTTCTTTAGGCTTTCAGCCTTTAACCCGTGGACTTACATTAGACCCGAACCATATAACTTTATCGGGCTTTTACACTATCGGGAGCCTTACATATCGACATTCAAGCCTCAACCCTTCGGCAACACGTATTACAAAAATACACAGGAAACATACGAAACCCCGCTTCGGAATACATAACCGTACTCCAAACTCTATGCACTCGCATCAATAACTATTGGCGGGTCCACCCTCCGTATTACCTCCGAATCCTCCGATCACCGAACCTGCCCCTCTCCGATCGGTCGATACTCGATCACTGATCGGGCCATCGCTCATCGACGATATTGCATTGTCAATCATCGGCATATCACCGCTCCACAGACCACCGTCCTTTGACCTCCACGATATGTGATCGCCGATTTCTTTTAAACCGTCGATCTGGATCCTCGATCCGACAGTTGACATTTGTTCGCACAATTGCTTATTGCCATACCTTAAGGTTTGTGGTCCGCCTTCTTATAACAATCCGCCAATGCAATTATAACAGATCTCTGTTCCAGCAATTGAATCTGGACCATTGATCCATAAGGTCCAACAGTCGTTGTGCATTCTCGCCACTTCCTCTTTAACTTAGTCCCGATTTCCTTTTGGTGGATTTCTGCATTAAAGGCAGTTCTGCCAGTCTCTGCCATTCACACATAACTTCCATTTGCAAAAGCCCTAAAGCTCTCATACGCCTACATGCATATAACACATGGCAGATTACATTGATAAGCCTCCTCGAGACTTTATCCATTCCATCTTTAAACTGTTTTAAAACAGATTTTTCCCCGTTTTGCTCCCCTGGTCCACGTCTTCCTCTACGCTCCGCTTTGGATTCCTCCCTTTCACTAAGGGTGTTGGATGCCCCTGCATCATTCGTTTATCAAAGAATCTCGTATTTCATGATCGCTCCAAGCATAACAATATTAGGTACCACTATATTTGGGATATGGTGCAGCGGGGAGGAATAAAGCTCCAACACATCGGTACAGATGAGCAAGTTGCCTACATTTTAACAAAGGCCCTGGGAAAGGTCAAATTCTTGACTTTCCAAAAACGACTTGGTGTCATTGAGAGACCCTCTTATGAGATTGTGTATGATGCATATATTGAGCTCTGGAATCTCTGGGGCGCTTGGGGTACTTCTTGGAGCGACATGCGACCACAAGGCAACTCACCCTCCCCTAGTGATGCGCTATGTACAGGGTGAAAGGTTCAACTTTCCCCTGTGATGCCCTATGGCGACTTATGGACACGATGATTAGTTCTCTTGTCGAGGCATCCTACCCATGCAATTTGGGACTCATGGAAAGTACCTCTCGTCTGATCAATGAGTAGGGGCATGGGATTAGGGACCATCGTAGTACTATCGATGGACGCATCATTGTATCTGTCGTACTCCCTATGCTAGGATGACCTCCATTGATCTAGCATCAATGAAACTGATCTGGGATTAATGAGAGTTGTATGACACACTCTCTGGAACTGACTTCGGGTCAGTGGAGGATGGTATGATACATCCTCGATCATTTCTTCTTCTTCACAATTCATCAGAGATGAGCAGAGTAGAGCAGTGCAGGATAGTGCATTTGATGGCCGAGATAGTACCGACGGTCAGACGGATTAGCAGATGGAGTTCTCCCTAGTTGAGGGGGAGTGTTAAAATTGATAACTAGGGCCAAACTCCATGTGGGTCATCTTATTTATGGTCGCTGATATTTTTCCTTGATTCCTCTCAACGAGAGGTGTCGGATTGATCTAACGATCATCCGATTCCAACAAGTATTTACGGAGATATGAATTTATTTGTATTTACTTGACAAATTGTCAAGGTCGGCCAGCAGCTAAATGTATGGCACACATGCCCAGCATATCATATAAAGACAAGTGAGGCTGAAGCATTATTCACTCATCTCATCTCTCACACATTCTTCTCTCCTTAGTTGATTGGGTTTACACACACGGAAGAGAAGCTCACATATGGGAAGGAGAACGTTGAAGGGCAAGGAAGGAGGACGCAGAAGCTGCAGCAAGACGTTTTGGGCAGCATTGACCAAGCGTTGACTTCTCAGGAGTGCAGTTTTGGTGTGGCATGCAAACTGAGGTAATCTAACCTCTGATTTGACCAGCGTTGACTGCCCTTGTTTGTGGTAGCAGGTTGACTACAGTTTGACTGTGTTTTTGGCACTGTTTATGGACTGCTTCTTCTTGCTGTTGGAAGACTAGATGACTAAGAAATTGACCAAGCATATTGAAGGTCAATTTCATCTTGTTTGACCAGATTTGACTTTGCTGGTTAGGGTTTGCTGTTGCAGTCATAAAATTACAGATTTATGTATTTGTACTATTTCTCTTTGCTGAACTATTGAAGATTAAAGAAGAATTGATCAAAGGGTTCCCCCACATTGGAGTTTGTCCCTGGCTAGCCGCCACATCTGGTGTCTCTTATCTTGGCTTGTTTTCTTTTGATCTATTAATGTTCTATCTGCATTTTACTTTATGTTTATGTGATTGCTAAATAGTGGCTACAAGAAGAAATTGTAGTAAACTGCACTAAGCATAGAACATACCATAAATTAACAAAAAAGGAAAGAAAGATTAGAGCATGGAGTCGGGGGCACACAAATCATAGGGGGAATAAGTGTGTTGTCATCAATGACAAAGGGGAAGATTGTTGAATGGTTTTGCCATTGATGCCAACATCAAGCTTTGAATGCTCTTAATATTCGTCTAAGGAAGCATTGATTGAAAGCTCCATTGATCAAGAAGCCCACCTCTGATGAAGAAATTGAGGGAAGATCAGTGTTTTTGGGTTCAAGACCATTTTCATTTGATCCTCCTCATTGTGTCGATTCCAATGGTAGGTGACATGCCTCATAACTCTTCACAATTGAGGAGATATCTCATAACTCTTCACAGTTCAAGAGATATGCTTCATCAAAGTTTGTGCTGCAAAAGTTTGGTCAATGTCCCCAATCTTTGATGTTATTGGCAATGAGATGATCGGTCCTTTGATGGATTTAAGATGGTATCCATATTAAAATTATATATATATATATATATATATATATATATATATATATATATATATATAATTTTTATAGCCCTTCAGTTACCCTAATCGGCCTTCCTTCAAGCAATGCATATCCACCACATCAAGCCGGCCTCCAAGAATAAATTGTTTTCGATCTAAAATTTAAATTTGAAAATTCAAATTTGAGAATTTGTAAGGTCGGCTTACCCCTCTAGGAATCTCTTCATCCACTACAAATATAAGGGCTCGTCTTCCCTGCAAGTGCAGAAGAAAACCCACATTTTTGGAAAAGATTTTTTGCAGACCAGTGTAGTCATGCCCACCTGAAGAAAAGGTCAAGTTTGGAAAGGGTTTGGGGGTTATCCTTTTCTTTTTGTTAAGGGTTCTCGCTGGATTGTAAATGCTCTCTTTGCAGGCATTCCGAGGCATTTTTCTGTGGTTTTTCGGCTACCTCAGAGGCTGAATTTCAGCCCCCTCTGAGGCTGTTCTTCTCTGAGGTGCAAGTCCTAAGGCCTAAAATTCAGCCCTAGAACACAAGCAAAATCTGAAGTTTTTGACCCCTGTGGCACGCAAAATCTGATCCTTAATCAGTGACTATGTGGGCAATTTCGGATGCAGCGCTATGTGTTTGGTTGAAGTTTGTTGCGGACTGATTGAAGCTATTCTGTTGACCAATCTGAGGACTAATCTAGGCCATTCTGAGGCTAAGTTTCGCATTCTACCTGTGCCTTATTGCGGACTGTTGCGGAGTAATCTGTGGCTTAATTTCTCTTTGCTAGAACTTATTTAAAGCTCGATTTCAGGTTCCTTTACTGAGGTTATTTTGCAATCATTCCAGGCCATACTAAGGCAGATTTTCAACCCTTTTCTGAGGCAGAACTTACGGATAATTTAAAGGCTTAATTACTTATTTGCATTCACTTTTGTGTTAGTTTTTGGTAGCATCGGAAGTGCTCTCGCCTTTAAAATTAGTGGAGGCTAAGGCACATGAGTTCTAAGAAACCCAGAAACCGTTTCGTGAAATTCCACCCGGAATGTATTTTATTAAAATAATTAATATTTTTAATGGAGTTCCTAAATCTAAACTTAGGAAAATTAAAATATTAATGGATATTAATCGAAATATGACTGAGAATGATCTAAAAGGAGGATCAAGTCATGTTCTAATCTTAGCCGTTGAATAGAGACTTAATCTCGGTCGTCGAAGACTCAACAAGGAAAAATATAAAATGGAGGCTTGGGGTTCATTTAGAAACTCACACACAGAGATTGAGGAAATCGATTTTCTGAGGTGAGAAGTTCTCAAGAGGAAAATTGACTGGAGAAATCTTTGTTGATTTCGGGTAGCATCGGATGTGCTCTAGCCATGAAAATAGGTGGAGAGGCTAAAGCACATGAGATCTCCAAGACACCAGAGTGATCAGTCATTCATTTTGCTAGAGCGGAGTTGCTAAGCAAAGTTGAATCAGTGATCAGCAGCAAGGGGCAGTGAGTACGAGGCAAAGAGGCAGGGACAATACTAGGAGACCAGCGCGAAAGCTGAGAGAGCGAGAGCAGCAGCCTGTCCAGGCTACGCAGAGCCTAGAGGGACTGAGTCATCCACGCAAAGGGCAGAAGGAGTGACGCAGAGGGTCCCAGAGGCTGCGCAGTGCCTCAGAGGGCTGACGCAGAGGGCCCTGGGGCTGACGCAGGTTAGCAAGAGGCTAACACAGAGGCTAGAAGGGCCAACGCTGAGCTTCAATTGTGCCGGAGAGGGTTTCATGGGACCGGTTTTCTGAATATCTGTTTCCGAATATAGAGGTATTGTTTCCGTGTACTTTTCTCTATCGGGTGAGCTGCTTAGGCACCCAATTGCACTCAGATAGACTGCATAATAATATAACCCTCTGAATAGCTGCACCGGTTTTTCGCATTGGGTTTTTCCAGGGACATTTGTCCAAAAATAACAGTGTCACTTGTGTGCTTGTTTTATTTCAGTTGTTGATCTATAGATGTTGTGATTGTATTGTGTCTATTTCGGTGTTTAAATGTATTAAATAACTTGTTCGAATTTAAACAAGTAGAAGAAATAAACCAGCAAAATACAGATTAATTTTTTAACGAATAGACTTAGAAAATTCAACATAGTATCGGAGCTTGGTTGCAGATCACAGGAGAGCTAAAGCATCAGCAAAGCAGAGCATTTGCAACAAAATCAACTATCCAAGTGACAGTAGTTGATCTTTGCAGAAGCAACAGAGGAAGGGTTGATGCAAAGGGACTGCGTCATCAGTCCGGCCCAGAGAGAGGCCAGCGCAGAGGCTAAGGAGGGCAGAGAGAGGCTCACACAGAGACCAAGAGGGTTGTTGCAGTGGCTGAGGGAGTTGTTTTTGCCATAGCCGGGATTGCGCAGAGCCTAGAGGCTCAGTCCTTTAGTTGTTGGGGTGAAGGAATCTATGGGCAGTTTGCACGAGCGAAGTTGGTGGGGTACTGTGGTCAGAACAGTACCTAACAGGGCAAGACCAAGGTAGAGGGAGTTGCTTCCGAAGCGGATTTCTAGCTAAGGAATCTGGATCAATGTTGCAGTTGCACAGACGATCGAAAAGGAGCAACTTGACGATTGGAAGAAGGATTTCCATGAGGGAAATCGGGACTCAGAGGGAGTCCAGAAGAGAACTTCCAGATAGGAAGTAGATAGACTCTGCAGAAGTCGAACCAAGAAATTCTAGGCGGGAAGTAGAGAGACTCAGAGGAGTCGACAAAGAAGAGCAGTAAGAAGGTCGTGAATGGGCTAAGAGATCAGGACAAGCTAGACAGAGCGTCCAACTTTGTGGTCTGGAAGGCCAGTATCTTGTCAATTCTAGACAGACATCGCATCAAGGGCTTCACCTTGAGAGTAATGGCTATCCCAGTTGACCTGGTAGCTAATGAAAGGTACAAGGAGGCAATGGCCAAGGCAAAACGCATCATCCTTGATGGGGTTAAGGATCATGTGGTCCAACATATTGCCGAGAAGGAAACAGCAAAGGAGATGTGGAACACCTTGAAGACGTTGTACCAACATACTTCCGTGCAAAGGAAGATGCTCCTTGAGAATCAGCTAAGGTCATAACAGATACAGAAGGGAGAGCAGATAGATCACTTTCTCAGTGAGTTGCAGGAGATCCCAGACCAACTGACCTCCATAGGGGATAAGCCAGATCAAGAGTTGATGGTAAGGACCGCATTTAATGCAGTCTCCGAGGAGTGGGAGATATTTTCCAAGGCATACTGGGCAGGGCAAGTCTTCCACATTGGGAAGAATTGTGGGTGACTCTTCGTCAAGAAGATATCAGATCGCTAACCAAGATGGGAGGTAGCAGCAAAGGAGTCTGGATCAAGAAGGAAGAGGAAGAGGATGCGGCTCTAGCATCTGCGGGAAAGCAGGAGAAGAGGAAGAAGAAGGACCTCTCCAAGGTCAAGTGTTTCCATTGTGGAGAACTAGGTCACTATGCAAACCAGTGTCCAAGGAAGAAGAGCAAGGGAGAGACTTCTGACTCGAAAGTAGCGCCAACGAAGGCGGAGAAAGAAGTTGAGGAGGATGACGACTGTGCCATGAGTGCTCATGTGCCACTTGAGAAGAACTGGGGAGACATCGTATTGTAGTCAGGAGGACTACAAGTGATGAGGGGCAGGACCCTTGAGGTACCCAAACTCTTGGATTATACCTTGCTACAAGAGCCCCGAAGAGGAGTAGCAGGACTGGCGGATGTGGGTAGAGATGGATGCGGATGAAGGGGCAGAGAGTGCTACAGTGCAGGAGGCTCCAGGCAGTGCGAGGCTAGCAGGTTGCAACAGTGCGAGAGGCATGGGAGTGTTGCACCAGTGCAGGATGGCACAAAGAGGTGTGCAACAGCGCGAGATGAAGGTAGTGGTTGCAACAGCGCAGAGGTCAGTAGAGGGAGCATGAGATAGCGGCAAAGGGAGCTTCAGCATCGGGAGTGTTTCTAGCCTGACAGGGATGTCAGAAGTTGGGTGGATCAATTACTTCTCAGTAACTGAAGTTGCAGTGTAGTAGCACGACACAACATGATGAGAAGGGGATGCAGTGCAAATGGAGTGTTGGGAGGATGGACCACCAGTAGCACGGATGCAGAGGGAGTTGTCGTACAGATGCAGCAGAGGCGGTGACAAGGCCACGAGCAGCAGTACAGGATGCAGCAGTGCAGAGGATGTTGCGCAGGGAGGCCTAGCATCAGTACAGGTACCAGTGTCGAATAATCAGTGTAATGCTCAGTGTGGAGTATTACTAGAGCACAGTCCTCGCTAAGAGGGAGTGCTGATTTGGGGTAGCATCGGATGTGCTCTAGCCATGAAAATTGGTGGAGAGGCTAAAGCACATGAGATATCCAAGACACCAGAGTGATCAGTCATTCATTTTGCTAAAGTGGGGTTGCTAAGCAAAGTTGAATCAGTGATCAACAGCGAAGGGTAGTGAGTACTAGGTAGAGAGGCGGGGACAATACTGGGAGACCAGCGCAGAAGCAGAGAGACCGAGAGTAACAGCCAGTCCAGGCTACGCAGAGCCCAGCAGAGGCAGCGCAAAGCCCAGAGGGATTGCGTCATCCACGCAGAGGGCAGAAGGAGTGACACAGAGGGTCCTAGAGGTTGTGTAGTGCCTTAGAGGGCTAACGCAGAGGGTCCTTGGGCTGACGCAAAGGCCAGAAGGGCCAGTGCTGAGCTTCAATTGTGTCGGAGAGGGTTTCATGGGACAGGTTTCCTGAATACCTGTTTTCGAATATAGAGGTACTGTTGTTGTGTATTTTTCTCTATCGGGTGAGTCAGTTAGGCACCTAGTTGTACTCAGATAGACTGCATAATAATATAACCCTCTGAATAGTTGCACTAGTTTTCCCGCATTGGGTTTTTCCGGGGACATTTGTCCAAAAATAACGGTGTCACTTGTGTACTTGTTTTCTTTCAGTTGTTGATCTGTAGATGTTGTGACTGTATTGTGTTTATTTCGGTATTTAAATGTATTAAATAACTTGCTCTTATTTAAACAAGTAGAAGAAATAAACAAGCATAATACAGATTAATTTTCTAACAGATAGACTTTGAAAATTCAATAATCTTGCAGTAGAGGGGCAGTGAGAATCCGGGAGGACTTTTTGGAGAATACTGACAAAGAGACGGAGAGAGCTTGCAGAGAGGCAGCACAAAAGCCGAGAGAGCTGACGCAGAAAAGCTACCTGTCACGCAGAATCCAGAACTGTCGGAACAGCCGAAACTGCAGGGAATTGTCGGAACTGCCAGCAACTGCCAGGAGAGATGATGCAGAGGTAGTGTAGTAGCCGAAAGAGCTGACGCAAAAAAGTTTCATGTCAGGCAGAATCAAGAACTGTTGGAACTGCCGAAACTATTGGAACTGCTTGAATTGTCGAGAACTGCCAGAACACCCGAGAAAGTTGACACAAAGGGCAGAGAAGGTGATGCAAGGCTGATGTAAATCCAACACAGAAATAGCTGGGGTTAGCCAGTCTTGTGCCAGATCAGCCAGAAGTTTGCCGGATGAAGTGAGTTAAAACTCACTCAGATTTTTCCGCTAGTATTTTCTTTGTAAAGGATTGCTAGATGAGCATCCTATATTTGTATTCATATATTTCTCCAGCATAATAATAAACCCTCAGAATTGATGCACTGGGTTTCTCGCATTGGGTTTTTCCGAGGTTTTTTCGAGGACTATTATGTCCAAAATATAAGTCTGTCCTATGTATCTTGTTCTTTGCTCTGTTTTCTATTTCATGAGATCAAATATTTAATTAGTGTAGGTTGCAGAAGTAATTTGCTTCAGCGTTCAGAAGAATAAGTTGATGAATGTAATTTAAAAATCGAATAGGTGAAGTAGATTCAGATTTGTTGCAGTAGGGGTTCCTTCAGAGTGTAGGAATTTTCACATGGCATCGGAGCATTGATTTTGAAACAAGAAGAGCAAATCAAGTGCTGAGCAGTGAGATCGAAAGCTACACTTGGAAGCAATTCGAATCCCCTTGAAGGGATTGCGCAATCCTTGCCAAGAAGAAGATCCAAGGAAATCTCTCTTTGAGTGAGACGACAGAGGTATGATTTCCAGTTCGTGAGTTTGCAGAGGCAGAGTGAGTGATGCAGAGCCTCAGCATAGTTGTTATGAAAAAATATATAAGAAATAATGTAAAATAATGTAAATTATAATAATCATAAATAATTATTAGTCAATTAGTAATTTGGTTGAAGAGGCATGTCTAAATGAGACATGACTCCCCATGAAGAGACACCTACTTGGTATATAAACAAACGTCTCACTCTCATTGTATATCATTCATTCACACATTTAATATATAATATTTGTATCCTCGTGAATATCTATATATTCCAAGTCTTTTGGAGTAATTAATCTATAGAAAGAGCTTTGTTCGCTTTATTTGGTATCAAAGCAGTTCGACCCTTTGGTTGCTTCACCGCTATACAAAGCTCGTTCCTCAATCCAGGCCCTTTTCCATCAAAGTCATCAACCTTGTTGTCGTTGTGACTAAAGCTTTCAGCAAGCTTGGAGTTTCTCCATCACTGATTTTGTCAGAGGCCCTTGACCATTTTAAAAAATAAAAATAACAAAATTGTTGATTAAAAAAAAAATATATGTAAATAGTAAAATAAAAATAAAATAGAATTTAAAAGATTTAAAAAATAAAGTTAAAAATAAAAATAAAAATAAAGGAAGAGAAAAAAATACGTTGTATATATAAAGGAAAAAAAAATTAATAATAAAAATTAAATAAAATCAAAAATAAAAGTAACCGGCCAACCTAGCAGACCGACCACCATGGAACACAACATAACGTAGTTGAGTACTGCTACTACCTCCTGCAAATCGTGTTCGCGTCGCCTATTCTTAACATCATCAGCTATTAGAGGCTTTCCGCCGTAGCCTAGCAGACATTCCACTACATTACTTGTTCTGCCACTGACAACTTCCACAGCTACAGCCATTTCATGCTCTGCCCGACAACCTTCCACACTCACCTTTTCTACCTTGCCACATCCAAGAAACAAATCCGTAACCTGCAAAAAGCAGAGGCCACATAACCCATTTTCCTGCGTTTCTTCTGCTACGTTGACACTTAGCTGCGTCGTCCACTGATACCAAGATCGCCGTCACTCCTCAAACTCGCGTCCCTTCATCCTATCTTCCACACCAATCATAATCATCGTCTAACCGTTGCCTCGCTGCATCCACTACACGTCACAACTGCCACTAACGACGACCTTTGTCTGAGCCCAACCACTCACTACACGACCCCACCTACAATGTGATCGATTTCCTCTGCCTCCGGTGAATGGTTGCCCACGGTTCTCCCCGTCCCTACCGTCCACTGTTCATCTGTCTGTGTCCAGCCAATTGTTTAACATCGCAATCCCCTACACTACCCCGCTCTGTTGTGTAAAAATTCTCATCCCAATCCCATTGTCCTGTCTGCAGTCGCTTCGCCAGTTTACGTGTCTAGCTTTAGGTGGCTTCCGGGGTGTCAAGAATCTACCCCATTACATAACCCCTCAACCATAGAGTTGGATTTATTAAATACAAACTATATTATATACTTTTAATATAGTTATATAAATATAAATATTTATTCAAAGAAAAGTAATAAAAGAATAAATTATATATATTAATTAATTTAATTAATTAAAATTATTTATTTAATTAAATTATTAAAAAAAAAAAAAAACTTAATACAAAATACATAAATAAACTTATTAGAAAATAAAAAATATAAAAACACATGTTAAATAAAGTAAAAAATAAATATAAATAAAAAGCTGGCAACTAAGAAGTCACTACGGCCATCCAGCGGCCCCTCCACAATAGCCAAAAGCAGCGGAGCTATATGCTGGATCACTGCAACCACATCTACCTAGTTGTCGCTAACGTCTGGATTCTGAACAGTGCACCCCGACTTTTCCAGAGCCGCCACTGCCCTGACAATCGGCCTCACGCCATCGCTGACCATCCACTGCCCACGTTGTCGTCCCTGCTGGACCATCTGTCGCTGCTACCTCAACGTGTAATCAAACCCAGGCAAATCCGTCTGCCCACAAACAACCAGCTGCATTTGTCTCCCGCGTTGCTTGCTCCTCCCACCGATAGCAAATAGTGGCTTTCCACAATAGCTCCATCATTGTCACGGCTATTCTGAAACCACCGGCACTACCGTTGCCACATCCGCACAAAGTTGTCGCTGCATCGACAACAACACCACCACAATGCTGCCGCACACCAATCGTCACAACAATACACCAAATCTATCTAATAGAACGCATTGTTGCCATCCATAAGTTGTGTCGTCCACGCTACCATCAGAACCAATCTACGCCCCTGCCTGTGCTGCACTCCCTTCGTCGTTGATCCAGTCCCAACAACCAGCTAATCCATCGTTGATCCAGTCCTGACAAACCAGCCAAACTCCGATCTCTGTCTTTCGCTTCCACTTTTCCCTCTCTAATCACATCACCGCCCAACCATTCGAAGCCTTTCTCGTCAATCGCGTTCCCTACCGACAGCACCCGACAAGGACAATGACTACATTTCGTTGGTTAATTTGCCTGACAAATCTTCATCGTCTTTTCAGTTGCCTCAACAGTGACGACTGAGCCACTATCATGTCCCATGCATAAATTGCACCCTTTCGTATCTTATAAATTATATAACTTATATATATATTAAATTATATGATAGTTCATAACATATCATTTATTATATAGTCAATTTTATTTTAAATATATATATAACAAAAATAATGTATGTAGAAGGATAAGACTATTAAAAAGGTTGAAAAAAAAAGAGAGTTAAATTAAAAAAAAAAAAAGAGAGCAAGAGAGAGCTAGTCAAAAATTGAAACGGTAGAATTCGTTAAGGATTAATATTAAAGTCCGGAAGAATAATTAAATTTTAAAGAAAAAAATATGGGTTTCTTTTCAATATGTCTTTTTTGTTCGGACGAATATCCTAATTGTCAAGAATCATTTAGAAATCAAAATGTCGTTTGCACGAAATGTTACAAAACTTTTACCTTAGTCGAAATTCTAAGTGATGCAGAAAAACAATTAATTGCAAGAGATATAGGACAATTAATGGCAATATTTAAACGAAAACATGCAGACGAGGAGAAAAAAAATGAAATCCACATTGCAAGTTGAAATCCCATCATCACTCCTACAAAACAATGTAACCCAATGTACCAAGAAATTGCAGCTAGAAGATCAAGAGAAAGACAAAATAGCCAAACTTCAACAAAACAAGAAAGCATTACAATATGAACATAAAAATCTTGTGGATATGCATTACAAGGAAATAATGAAAAAGGATGAAGAAATCTCTAGCCTCAAGGACCACGTTGAAAAATTAATTGCACAAGTAAAGAAAACTGAAGTCACAAAGAAATAACTCAAGTAGCACCTATCCGAACAAAACGAGGAAAATTTACATTTAAAGCACTTTAATAAAAATTTATTAGAACAAATCAAAGATCTAAAAGATGAAAAGCTTAAAAGTCAAAACACTGAAAATAAGGTTGATAAATCATAAATGAAAGAACTTTTACGTCTGAGAAGCCATAATCAAAGTCTACTCACTCAAATTAAGAAACTTAAGGATGATAAGAAAGCATTAAAAGACAAGTTAAAACAATTCACTCAACAAGTATCGAAATCTCCAATCTTAACAATCCAAGTTGAGGATAAGGGAGCGAATACCGATCCAGTGAATATGACAACTCAATAAGAGAGGGCAGTTGCAGAAAGGACACACTTAGATGTTGTAGTTCAAATGATTAACATCCCAAGTGAAAGTTTGTAACCAACTCAACAACATCGTCCCCTAAAGTAAATCAAAAAATTTCCACACACTCAATAAGGGAATGTCAAAACAAAAAAATTCCCTATCAGCATCCAAATCATGAGAGTAGACAACTCAACCATCCTACATATTGGGACCACTTAGAACAAGAACAACAAACTGATGTTCCAGAGAAGAGTGATGTAACCTCAATCTAACCCTATGATGACAAGTCGTTACAAAATTCCAGTGATCAGAATATTACACAGAAGATTAATTTGGGATGGTCTGATCCCTGGTCAGTGCAACAATTTGGATTGTCACTTAGAAGATCATATCAACATGTATCGACAAAGATGACAGTTCTGAGACAGAAAGACATTCGAAGCAGAAAAAGAAATCAAACCTTTTTCATTAACAAGTTTTGAGGACAAAGCTTTTTGAGGAAGAAGGCAATGTTATGAATAAATATATAGAAAATAATGTAAATGATAATAATCATAAATAATTATTAGTTAATTAGTAATTAGGTTGAAGAGGCATGTCTAAATGAGACATGACTCCCCATGAAGAGACACCTGCTTGGTATATAAACAAGCCTCTCACTCTCATTGTATATCATTCATTCACACATTTAATATATAATATTTGTATCTTCATGGATATCTTTATATTCCAAGTATTTTGGAGTAATTAATCTATAGAAGGAACTTTGTTCGCTTCAGCAGTGCTGGAAGGGCACAGTTTCTGCCGGGGCAGAAATTCGCTGGAAAAGAATGAAGACACATAGGAGAAGAATTTTCCCCTCAAAGAACTTTCCGCCGAAAAGTTTGAATTTCTCACTTGCTAAGTTGCTGAGCAGTGCTAACCAGTGACTAGAGGAGTCAGTTCGACAGTTGGGTAAGATGGCATCGCATGGGCTCAGAGATCAGGACAGGTGGGAAGGAGCTTCCAACTATGTCATATGGAAGACCAGAATCTTTATTGTTCTAGAGGAATATAATCTAGAGGCCTACGTCAATAGTGTTGTAGTCGTTCCTGTTGACAAAGATCAAAAAAAAAGTACAAGGCCAAGTAGGGGAAGGCAAAGAGGCTCATTCTCGATGGAGTTCAATATCATGTGGTCCCACACTTGCAGGACACGGATACAGCCCGAGAGATGTGGGAAGCCTTGTCTTCTTTGTATGAAGGCTCTTCCGAACAACGGAAAATGTATTTGAAATTGCAGTGGACTTTGATGCAGAAATGAGAAGGGGCGGACCTCTATCTTCAACATTTTCAGGACACTAGAGACTTGCTTGTTGCAGTGGGTTCCACTTCTCAACCAATCGTGATGGTGAGGATAGCCCTGAATGGAGTCTCGGATGAATGGCAAGTTTTCGTCCAAAGCATATTGGGCAGAGAAAAACTACCTTCATGGGAGGAGATGTTGGCGACTCTTCAACAGGAAGAATTAACGAGGGACCTAGTGAAGGTCAACCTCAGTAGCAATAGTGGGAGAGGCACAAAGAAAAAGGAGGAGGAAAACGCAGCTCTAGCATCGAAGGGACAGCAGACGCTGAAGTTAAAGGACATTTCGAAAGTGAACTGTTTCAGCTGTGGCGAGATGGGCCACTATCCATTCCAATATCCTTTGAAGAAAAATCATAAGGATGAGAAACATGATCCTAAGGCTGCTTCAGCAAAGATTGATGAGGATGAGTTTGCCATGAGTGCCCACGCATCTCCAAGCGAGAGATGGAGCAATATTGAGTTGTAGTCAGGAGGACTACATGTGGGCAAGATCCTTGAGGAGTCCAAGTCTTGGATCAATTCCTTGCTATGAGAACCCAAGATTCAGCAATAGCGAGATGGACTTAGTGTCAGATGATGCAGTGGAGTGTTTGGAGGACAGATGCAGTAGCTTGGGACCAGAGATTGATCAGCGCAGAGCAAGGTTGGCAGCAGTGCAATTGGCACAGTGTAGGAATCAGCAGCAGCGCAGAAGATTCAAAGGATCAGAATAAGTAGCAATCAGATTCCAACGTTCATTGTATTATGTTGAACACAGTTAAGTTCAGCTAATTTTGGATGTTTTTCAGTTGCTTCTCTCAGCAATTGAGTTGCAGTACAAATGCAGTGTTAGCAGCAGCAGTGCTAGCAGCATAGCAGATGCATCGTTTGAGAGGGAGTTGTAGCACAGATGCAGCAGTGGCGGTGGGAGTGGTAGTGTCATGGGTAGCAGCACAATAGCAGCAGCAACACAGTGTTGGTGGCAGCAACAGTGTAGAAAGGAGGTGCTTCAAAAACATAACAGCATGCAGGTGGATCGTGTTGCTAGAGCACTTTCCTTGCTAAGAGGGAGTGTTAGTTTTTGGTAGCATCGGAAGTGCTCTAGCCTTGAAAATTGGTGGAGAGACTACGGCACATGAGTTATAAAGAACCCAGAAACCATTTGGTGAAATTCCAGCCAAACTATATTTTATTAAAATAATTAATATTTTTAATGAAGTTCTTAAGTCTAAACTTAGGGATATTAAAATATTAATGGGTATTAATCAAAATATGGGTGAGAATGATCTAGAAGGTGAATCAAATCATGTTCTAATCTTAGTCATTGATTAGAGACTTAATCTCGGTTGTTGAAGACTCAACAGGAAAAGTATAAAATGGAGGCTTGGGGTTCATTTGGAAACACACACATAGAGATTAAGGAAATCAATTTTCTGAGGTGAGAAGCTCTCAGGAGAAAAATCGATTGAGGAGATTTTGTAGCAAAGGGGCAGTGAGAATCTGGGAGGACTTTCCGAAGAATACTGACAGAGAGGCAGAAAGAGCTTGCAAAGAGGCAGCGCAAAAACCGAGAGAGTTGACGTAGAAAAGTTGCCTGTCACGCAGAACCCAGAACTACTGGAACAGCTGAAACTGTTAGGAACTGCCGAAACAGTGGGGAGAGTTGACGCAAAGGTGGTGCAGTAGCCAAGAGAGCTGACGCAGAAAAGTTGCCTGTCACAGATTCCAGAACTGTCGGAACAGTTGAAACTGTTGGAACTGTTGGGAACCGCCGGAACTACCGCGAACTACCGGAACACCCAGGAGGGCTGAGGTTGAGGGCAAAGAAGGTGATGCAGGGATGATGCATAGTCAGTGCAAAAATAGTCAAAGTTAGCCAGTCTTGCCCCGGATCAAAAGAGAATTCTGTCAGGTGAAGTGAGGTAAAACTCACTCAGATTTTTCCGCCAGTATTTTCTCTGTAAAGGATTGCTAGATGAGCATCAGAGATTTGTATTCAGATATTTCTCCTACATAATAATAAACCCTCAGAACTGTTGAACGGTTTTCTTGCATTGGGTTTTTCTGGGGACTATTGTGTCCAAAAATAAGTGTGTGCTATGTATCTTATTCTTTGCTCTGTTTTCTGTTTTCTGTTTCATGAGATCAAATATTTAATCAGTGTAGGTTGCAGTGTTCAGAAGAATAAATTGATGAATGTAATTTAAATATCAAGTAGGTGAATTAGATCCAGATTTGCTGCAGTAGGGGTTCTTCCAGAGTGTAGGAATTTTCACATTTTGGCTAAAATTTCTGTCAAAATTTGGCTGTCCTAAAGCTGGATCTGTGGCAATTATTTTGCCCCCCTCCAGAGGTCACATTCCTGTGACTAATTGCGTCTGAGGCCTGAATTAAGACCTAAACTCAGCCATGAGATTGGAACGTGTTCAAGCAGGCCAAGGTTTATATTCTGAGGCTCATTCACATTGTATTAATGACCTTTGCTGGCTTATCTAAGGAGTTCTTTGCTAGAATTTAAGAGCATTCTTGAGATGAGCTTTTCATCGAAGTTGATCCAGTGCATCCTTGAGACAAGGTCCTGTAGCATTTTTGGTGATTTGTCTCTTGTTCTCTTGGCATCATTCTATGGAGGGTTTTCGTTGGATCAAAGATTGTATTAAGGCAGACTTTGAGGCAATTCTGAGGTTGATCTAGGGCTGTTTAAAGGCATTGTTCTGGGCTGCTGCTAGCACTGTCCAACAATCCTAATCTCAGCCTCCTCTATGACATATAGTAGCAATCTAAGGTTCGTTGTGTACAGGCCCTATCTGAGGTAATTTTTCGCACTTATTCCAAGACAAATTTCACATCAGAGCAAGGACTTGTCTCGGCCCCTTCTTGTGACCGTCATCAAACCTCCATTAAGTCTCCTCTGCGACATGGGCAGAGCATCGTACACAGGTGTTTTTCTTTTTAGGCATATTAGAAGGGTTTTTTATCACAGCCTTAAGATTGTTAGAGCAAAAAGAAGAGGGCAGATCCACAGAAGATTGAATGTTTTATTTTCAAGGTTGTTTCCAAGGTGGATTCCTGAAATTGTTCAGTGACTGTATTTAAAGATAGAACCCTCAATATCAGTAGCATCAGTGATATTGTAAGTTTGACAAAAGGAAAGGGCAGGACAGATCACTCAAGAGAATCTGCAGGCACTAAACTTGGCAGTCTGTAGCACACTTCAGCAGTCTTGAGGTATGGAATATGTTATTTGTTCAGATTAAGTTAACTGATGGGATTATCAAGTATTGCAGTCAAAAGTTGACAGTATACAAAGGGCATCTCCAAGCAAAGACACTTGACAGTAGTCTATAAGAAAATAATTGCTATATTCAAATCATGACTTGGCTCTGAAGCAGTTGCAAGAAGTTCACTGTTGGCCTTAATTGAAGAACTCAGAAACTTGTCAAAGTACCTCAAGAGTCAAGAGCATAACTCTTAGCCAATTCACAGAAGATCTCCTAACAAAAGTCTAAACTTTGAAGCATTCATTGGCACATCTCTCATCAAATGTATGAAACAAGTTTTATAATTTGATCAGGATATGATCGAGTTGGATGTTGTAGCCTGTTAAGCAGTTAAGGTATCTCCTATTGCTGATCAAGAAAAGTTACATGTAGTATGTTGGCATGAACATTATCCTTGAGGCTAACTGCAGGTCTTATGATTTCTGAGCAAATGGCTTCTAGGGCATGATGTATTATTGAGTATGCTTGATATGATACAAAGGATGCACAGAATTTGTATGCATGATATCTTGATGTTAATGTATGTTGCACTAGGGTTTCTTCCTTCAGATACCAGGGTTTGACAAAGACGTGTATGTATTAAGCGGAGTTGTGGGTTGTACTTGGCTAATATGTATGTTGTTGACCATTGTTGGCAAGAATATTTTTGAAAGAGGTTGTTGCCTAGGGTTTGATACTAGAGTTGAGCAGAGTTGTTGAGCATGTATGCAGAACAGAGAAAGCAATTGATGTAATGAGCAGGTTGTTTCATCAGTAAATTTGCCAGAGTATGCTACTTAGGTTTGCACATTGCAGAGAGCCCATTAATGCCAATGTTATGACAATTGGACAGAAGCAGAGGTAGTGCAGCAGTGTTAGTGACAGCAGTAGTGGTTGAACCAATGTCACCAATGTGATCTCTCTTATTCTTTTATCTTCTATCTTAAGGGTGGCAAGGTGGTGCAAGGAGGAGGTTGAAGCTTGAGAACACTTCAGGGTGGCTGGTGCCAGGACAGGTTAGAGGTTGTGTAGGGTGTTGGAGCATCCTTTCAATTGGAGCTAATAAGTCAGGGGGTTGGAGCCTCCTTCCTGTTGTTGTTGGAGAATATCGAAAGTTGGAGCTTCCTATCTTAAGAACTATATTAAAAGCATTCTGTTATGAATAAAATATATAGGAAATAATGTAAATGATAATAATTATAAATAATGATTAGTTAATTAGTAATTAGGTTGAAGAGACATAACTCTCCATGAAGAGGCACTACCTAGTATATAAGCAGACCTCTCACTCTCATTTGTATCACCATTCTTCATACATTTTATATATTATTTGTATCATCAATGGATATTTTCATATTCCAAGTCTTTTGGAGTATTTCAAGTTTCAATTGAAGAACGAACTTTCTTCACTTCATTTGGTATCAAAGCCACATTTGTTGATCCTGACCTTTGGCCATCAACTCGTCATCAGCTTGATTGTCATCATAATCAAAGTGTTTTGCTATATAGTTGGAGTTTCTCCATTCTCGCCAGTGGCCCTTGGCCATAAAGAAAATAATAATAATAATAATAATAATAATAATAATAATAAATATAAAAATATATATATATATATATTATTTATAAAAAATAAAAAATAAATAATAATTAAAATATATATATATTATATTATATATTGAACATCGGAAAAGTTAAAATATTTACCTAGCCGTCAGGCATAACAGCGATCAGGCTACCAGTGTTAAAGCCTTCTAATGCAACACCTTGCCAACAGCCAATGACCGCCGCACAGAACACGTCCACAATCTGCCGCTGCTTCACGGTAGAAAACAATAAAACATTTTTTATTAAAAACAATAAATAAATAATTATTAAAAAATACACCAAGCTCGTGGTAAGGCTGACAAAGCTACAGCCATTGCTCGACCAAGCACACAACCACCCCCATGGGCACTTTTCAACCAATCTGAGCTACTCCACCAGTTGGCCAATGACCAGCTACTGCAACCACACCCACCCGCTAGCGACCAACGATCCGCCCATTTCTGTAAATTGCACCGCCACAAGCAGTTGCTACATCACCCTTGTCAAGCTGTCGTACACTCTCTTCTGATCAAACCAACCTGTAACCGCTTCTTCCACACCAATCATGGCCTGCAAACCACATGCAACGAGCAACATAGCCGACTGACTGTTTCTCCACTGCAGCTTGGCTACTGCAAACCAATGTTACCAAACTCGAAATCAGCAATAAATTAGCGAGGCAAAAGAGCAAAGAGTTTTAATTGACACAAGAAAAAATCGGGGAAAATCGGTGAATTCAATAACTAAAAATATACACAAATATTGAATTAAAAAAAAAAAAACAATTTTCATTGATATTCAGTAAAGCCATGTTCAAACAATGCATAATATCAATAGATATCCAACATATCATGAATGAATAAGTATCTCATATATGTTATTAGTCCAAACATGATCCAAAGTACTGAGTCCTGACTCCTAACCAATGACTACATAGAACCAGAAGCATTTGCTTCTAAAAGTTTACAAAAAATTGCATACTAATCAGAAAAAAATCAGTCACTAAGAGTCTAAGACTCTTAAGAGTGACAACCAGAAGCGATTCCTCCCACTACTTCGCTTGCTTGACTCTCAAAGTTGTCCAAGTCATGTAGGCTAAAAAGAGGAGCCTCCTCTAATTGGACCCAATCTGCTGCATTTGTAGTTTGCGGATCTATCTCTTCAAGGTCGATTGGTGAATGATCCAAACCTGTCATTATCATGAGACATTGAAATGTGAATTAAAGTTTGACTTTGAACTTTAAAGTTTAAACTTTAAACTTTAAGGTGCAAATCAGATTATGAAACCTTCAAATTCAATATCTCACCTACTATTTGCTTGTTGCGAAGTCGTAGATTGTAATGGACAAATACAAGGTCATTTAAGTGCTTTTGTGTCAATCGGTTGCTCTTCTTAGGATGTATTTTCTCAAACATGCTCTAGTTGCGCTCACAACCTGAAGCACTACATGCTTGGTTTAAGATTTGAATGGCAAATCTCTTCAGATCTGGCATATCACTACCAAAGTTTTGCTACCAAATACCTAGCAAGTGGCAAGGTGGCAAGGGTTTGTGAGTAGAAATACTAAATACTAAATACTAAAAAATTAAAAAGACAACAAAATTTAAGAAAACATTTAACATACAAAATAAAGTTTAAACTTCAAACAAATTTAATGAATTGAAGAAGCCTTCAAGCCTCAAAGGGTACCTGGCAACATCTTAGACCTTTCTCGTATAGCACTGGTATAGGCAAATAATTTAACTGGTGCCCTATAATCTTGTAATTGGGAAAAGACACGACTTTGAACATGTGGATCAGGGAAGCACCTTTCCACGCATGTCATAAGTCCTCTGCCAACCTCCCCATCCTAATTAAATTTGCTTTTATCATACAAATATTGTGGGTTTAAGAAGTACCCAGCAGCATGTAAGGGGGAATGCAATTGCCTATCCCAATGTGCATCAATAATGTCCCAAAGAGGTGTATGCTTTGCCTCCTCATCCCCATACTTCTTTTGATGGCCTCCTTTGCGAGATCCATCGCCTCATAAATGTAACCCATAGCGGGTTTGACACCATCAACCATCCCGAAAGTTCAAGCTTTCAAATTTAAAGAAATATGAAACATTGAAAATAAAAAGAAGCTTGAAATGAAATTTTAAAAATGAAAAAGTTGAAAGACTTGAAGACTTAAGTACCTGAGAACTCTAACAAGGGACTCTATCACAGCAATAATCTCTTCGGCATCTTTCCAGAAACCGTCATTAAACACAAGTGCAACAATTTCAATGCATTCAAGGGCCTTGGAATGTTTAGATGCCATCCACTCAGGTCCCAAGAACATCATCTTCAGATTTATCTTTTGCTCAACCACAGATTGCAAAGATACAAAATTTGTTGCAAATCTAGTCATTGCAGGTCCAACAACTTCCTTACCTTCAGTGTATTTTCTCATAGTGTTTAGTACAATAGTGTGGTCGTATGGGTATTTGGTTATGGATTTTGCCTTCTCCACAACCTCATGTATCCAATGAAGCTTACCAATGTCCTCAAGCATTAAATCTATGCAATGGGCAGCACACGAGGTCCAAAAAATAGTGGGGTGCCTAATCTTAAAAATTCTACTAGAAACCATATAATTAACTGCATTGTCGGTGACAATTTGTACAACATGTTCTTCTCCCACTTCTTGAACGACTTCCTCCATCATTTCACAAATAAGTTGGGTTGTCTTAACCTTGTCTGAGGCATCCACTGATTTGAGAAACATTGTTCCTGTTGGACAAGATACAAGGAAATTTATTAAATTTCTATTCCTCTGATTTGTCCATCCATCACTCATGATGGTGCACCTTTGTTTCTACCCATGATGAACGAAACTCAGAAGCACAAGCATGACATCTTCAACACTCTCTAACAACAAATATGTCCCAAGGCTCTCCGATGAAGGGGCTTTGAACCCTGGACTTGCAACAGCAACTACATCAATCATAGCTTGCCAATAAGGACTTCTGGCACAATGGACAGGTATGTCAGAAGAGTACCAAAAGTTAGCAATGGCCTTCCTTGCTTGACTATGGATATTTTTTTTCCAACTAGTGGCATCCAAGGTAGGTTGGGAACCAAATTTAGTGCGGGGGGCAAAAAAGGTGTTTATGTTTCCACCTCCAGTGTTCAATGTAGGAGGAATCATTTGGCCTCGAGTTGGACTTGGACTTGGAGGCATGTGTGGGAAACGTGGGAACATCAATGAGGATTCAACAGAGGGAAATGACATGGGGGTAGTGGAAGAAAAATCGTCAACTCCAAGAGTCCCTATTTCTTTTTCTGCTTTGCTTTCATGGCATTATGTTATCTCAACATATCAATGGCCAAGGTTGCTTGGTGTTTGAAATTTTCATCAACCTTGTTGCAGAGACCTATATCATGGTCGAGTATTTGTGCAAGGTGGTACTTGAATCTATAAATGCCTCCACTACATTTTGCTTTACAAAATTTACAAACAAGCTTGGGGTCTCCGAAAATCTTATTACAATAAGCCCAAGCAAAGTCCTTCTCCCTTAGCATTGTTGTTGTTTTGAACTTGTGTTTAAATGGTGTCTTCTGTTAAGATTTGGAGTCACGCCTTCTGTTTAATTTGGCTCTTGTAAAAGACAATAAAAAAATTAAAATTGCTTGTATTCTAGTACACTATAAAATACAAATTTGTCAGAGCAGTAAACTTTAAAATACAAATTTGTCATATAGCATCCTGAATTAAGTTTAAAGTTTAAATTTTAAAGATAGTACTCGAGAGTCGAATTAACAAAAGTTTAAAACTAAACCCTAAAGGCGACATCGATTTTGAGGCTTGAACAGCGATACGAAATGGTGATAAATTGTTCAATGTGATTATGAATAGCAGTTGGACTCGTCCCGGTGAATAGTAGTTGGAGTCTTCCTTGTTCCTGGAGTTGTCTTGATGGACAACGGCAACGGCTAAGATATTTTGAAAACATAGTGATAGCGCACTGAGTGACAGTAGTGGTTTTTCAAGCTTTAGTGAACTACGTTTAAATACAACCACACAATCTGTTGCCTAAGCCTGTTTTCCACCCGCCCACGCACTGCTATAGTCTGCCTGGGGCCTGGGCACGTATTTTGTACACGTCCTTTTGCTATATTTCTCCCTATGGTTGTTGTATAGTGACCGACGATGGCTGTGTTTCAGCCTTCAGGCTTCGCCTAGCTACAGATTGAGTCGTGACAATGTAAAACAAATCACTGTGAGTCACAGTTGTGTTTGCGTTTACAGACAGTTGTCTAGACAATGTAAAACAAATCACTGTGAGTCACAGTTGTGTTTGCGTTTACAGACAGTTGTCTAGACAATGTAAAACAAATTGTCTGGCATCAGCTTCAACGGGCTGTGGACTATGACAGTGGCTCTGTTTGTGGACTGTGACAACAGAACAGGTTGTTTTAAATAAACCAAATCAACTGACACGTCAAACCTAAAACTAAATCCTTGCTTGCTGGCAAACCTAAAATTAAAGTCTTTTCTGCAGAATCTGCAACCACAAATCGGGAAAATAGGACGTAATCAGCAAACTCGACAAACTCGGGGACTCGCGAGTCAAACTCGCGTTGACCATGAGTGAAACTCAGTCAACGTGAGTTTGACTCGCAGAGTTTTGAGTCAGCTCTTTTGGAAAGCGAGCAGAGTTATAATCACAAGTACTCGGGAAAGTCGGCAATTCCTGTTTCACTGTTGCAAACATAACCCGTCGATTCTGTTGCATAGCCACAATACTATACTTCCTTCTGACATGCACTAAAAATTTTGCTCAGTTCTGACTGCTTCGATGCCCTTTTAATCTGCAACTATTTGCCTATCAACACCTCTGTGTATCCCGTGTTAGTTTTTGGTAGCATCGAAAGTGCTCTAGCCTTGAAAATTAGTGGAGAGGCTAAGGCACATGTGTTTTAAAGAACCCAGAAACTGTTTAGTGAAATTCCAGCCAGATTGTATTTTATTAAAATAATTAATATTTTTAATGGATTTCACTTAGGGAAATTAAAATATTAATGGGTATTAATCAAAATATGGGTGAGAATGATCTAGAAGGCGGATCAAGTCATGTTTTAATCTTAACCGTTGATTAGAGACTAAATTTCTGTGGTTAAAGACTCAACAGGAAAAGTATAAAATGGAGGCTTGGAGTTCATTTGGAAACACACACACAGAGAACAAATTGATCTGGAGTTCGATTTCTGGGGCTAGGAAGCTAAGAAATTCGAACTAGGTGATCATTCAACAATAGAGGGGCAGAGAGAATCGAGGAGAAGGACTTTCCGAAGAATACTCACAGAGAGGGAGAGAGATTGTGGAGGTAGCACAGTAGCCAGGAGAGCTGACGTTGGGCCAGTTTGAGCCCACGTAGCCTTGACGAAGAGCCAACGCAGAGGAGAAAGTTGCCTGTCACGCAGAAGTTGGAACAACCGAGAACTGCCAAAACAATCGAGATAGCTGACGCAGAGGGCAGAAGATGTGACGCAAACCCTGAAAGGCTGACGTGAGGCCCGCGCAGAAGTAGTCGGGGTTAGCCAGTCTTGTTGCCAGATCAGCCGAAATTCTGTCGGGTGAAGTGAGGTAAAACTCACTCAGATTTTCTGCTAGTATCTTCTCTGTAAAGGATTGCTAGATGACCATCCTAGATTTGTATTCAAATATTTCTCCTGTATAATAATAAACCCTCAGAACTGTTGCACCGGTTTTCCCGCATTGGGTTTTTCCGGGGACTATTGTGTCCAAAAATAAGTGTCGTATGTATCTTGTTCTTTGCTTTGTTTTGTGTTTCATGAGATCAAATATTTAATTAGTGTAGGTTGCAAAAGTAGTTTGCTTCAGTATTAAGAGAATAACTTGATAATGTATATTAAAATCAAGTAGGTGAACTAGATTCAGGTTTGCTACAGTAGGGATTCCTTGAGGATTAGGAATTTTCACATGGTATGAAAGCATTGATTTTGAAACAAGAAGAACAGATCCAGTGCTGAGCAATGAGCTCGAAAGCTGTACTTAGCATCTATTTGAATCCCCTTGAAGGGATTGCGTAGTCCTTGCCGAGAAACAGATTCAAGGAAATGTCTCTCTGAGTGAGACGACAGAGAAGGATGATTTCCAATTCGTGAGTTGAAGAGGCAGAGGGAGTGACCCAAAGCCTCAGTGCAGTGCTTGAAGGGCACAGTTTCTACTAGGACAGAAATCTGTCAGAAAAGAGTGAAGACACATAGAAGGGGAATTTTCTCCTTAGAGGACTTTTCTCACCAAAAGTCTGAATTCTTCATTTGCCAGACAGCAAATCAGTTTTGAGCAGTGACTAGAGGAATCAATTCGACAGTTTGGGTGAGATGGCATCACATAGGCCAAGAGATCAGGACAGGTTGGAAGGAGCTTCCAACTATGTCATATGGAAAACCAGAATCTTAGTTGTTCTAGAGGAGTACGATCTCGAAGCTTACGTCAAGAGTGTTGTGGTTGTTACCGCAGACAATGATCAGAAGAAGAAGTACAAGGCTGAGCAGGGGAAGGCAAAGAGGTTCATACTCGATGGAGTTCGACATCATGTGGTATCACACTTACATGGCAAAGATCTAACCCAAGAGATGTGGGAAGCTTTGTCTTCACTGTATGAATAGCAGAAGATGTATTTAGAACAGAAGTATCAGCGTACATTAATGCAGAAGGGAGAAGGGGTTAACTCCTATCTTCAATGTCTTCAGGACACTAGAGACCAACTTTTTGCATTGGGGTCTACTCCTCAGTCTATCGCGATGGTAAGGACAGTCCTAAATGGAGTCTCGGATGAATGGCAAGTCTTTGTCCAAAGTATATTGGGCAGGGAAAGACTACCTTCATGGGTGGAGATGTGGGCAGCGCTTCAACAGGAAGAATTAAGGAGGGACGTAGTTAAGGTCAACCTCAATGGCAGCAGTGGGAGTGGCATGAAGACAAAGGAGGAGGAGAACGCAGCTCTAGCATCCAAGGGATAGCAAAAGCAGAAGCGGAAGAAGGTTATTTCAATGCTGAAATGTTTTGGATGTGGCGAGATGGGTCACTTTGCATCTCAGTGTCCCTTGAAGCAGAAGGATAACCACAAGAAGCATGATCCAAAGCTTGCAACCACGAAGATAGATGAAGAATTGTATGCCATGAGTACCCACGCATCTCCAGGTGGGAGATGGAGAGACATTGAGTTGTAGTCAGGAGGACTACATGTGGGTAGGATCCTTGAGGTATCCACCTCTTGGATCAATTCCTTGCTATGAGAGCCCAAGATTCAGCAGTAACTAGATGGACTTAGTGTCAAATGATGGAGTGGATTGTTTGGAGGACAGATGCAATAGCTTGGGACCGAGACATTGATTAGTGTAGAGCAAGGTTGGCAGCAGTGCAGTTGGCACAGTGAAAAGTCAGCAACAGTGCAGAAGATTCAGAGGGTCAATAGCAGTCAGATTCCAACATTCATTGTATTATGATGAACACAGTTAAGTTCAGTTAATTTTGGATGCTTTTCAATTGCTTCTCTCAGCAACTGAGTTGCAATAGGATGCAGTGTTAGCAATGGCAGTGCTAGCAATATAGCAGATGCATCGTTTGAGAGGGAGTTGTAGTACATATATAGCAGTGGCAGTGGCAGTATCATGGGCAGCAGTACAGTAGCAACAACAGCACAGTGTTGGTGGCAGCAGCGCAGTGTTGGTGGCAGCACCAATGCAGAAAGGAGGTGCTTCAAAAACAGAGTAGCATGCAAGTGGACATTGCTGTTAGAGCACTTTCCTCGCTAAGAGGGAGTCTTAGCTTTTGGTAGCATCAGAAGTGCACTAGCCTTCAAAATTGGTGGAGAGGCTAAGGCACATGAGTTCTAAAAAACCTAGAAACCGTTTGGTGAAATTCCACTCGGATTGTATGTTATTAAAATAATTAATATTTTTAATGGGCTTCCTAAGTCTAAACTTAGAGAAATTAAAATATTAACGGGTATTAATCAAAATAAGGGTGAGAATGATCTAGAAGGCAGATCAAGTCATGTTTTAATCTTAGCCGTTCATTAGAGACTTAACCTCGGTCGTTGAAGACTCAACAAGAAATGTATAAAATGGAGGCTTGGGGCTCATTTGGAAAAACACACAGAGACAACGAATTGATCTGCAGTTCGATTCTTGGGCTAGGAAGCTGAGAAATTCAAACTAGGTGATCATTCAATAATAGAGGGGCAGAGAAAATCCGGGAGGACTTTCCAGAGGATACTGACAAAGAGGCGGAGAGAGCTTGTGGAGGCAGCGCGGTGGCCGGAAGAACTGACATTGGGCCAGTCTGGTCCCACGCAGCCTTGACACAGAGCCAGAAGAGCCAGCGCATAGAAGAAAGCCGAAATTGTCAACCACTGCCGAAACAACCAAGATAGTTGACGCAGAGGGCAGAAGAGGTAACGCAGGGCTGGCGCAGGCCCTGAAAGGCTGACACAAGGCCTACGCAGGGCCAGCGCAGAAGTAGCCGAGGTTAGCCAGTGTTGTTGCCGAATCAATCGTAATTCTGTCGGGTGAAGTGAGGTAAAACTCACTCAGATTTTCCACCAATATTTTCTCTATAAAGGATTGCTAGATGAGCATCCTAGATTTGTATTTAGATATTTCTCCTACATAATAATAAACCCTCAAAACTGTTGCACCGGTTTTCCGACATTGGGTTTTTCTAGGGACTATTGTGTCCAAAAATAAGTATGTCCTATGTATCTTGTTCTTTGCTCTGTTTTCTGTTTCATGAGATCAAATATTTAATTAGTGTAGGTCGCAAAAGTAATTTGCTTCAGTATTAAGAGAATAACTTGATAATGTGTATTAAAATCAAGTAGGTGAAGTAGATTCAGATTTGCTACAGTAGGGGTTCCTTGAGGATTAGGAATTTTCACACCCCGGGCTCAATTTGCCCATCTGTTGTGTTGTTGACTCCATCGTCCACTGTTTTCGTTGACCCCCAAACCGTCACGCCATTCACATCCTATCTCATGCCTTTTTATTTTATGCATATGTAACGACCAAAAGTCGTATACGCAAAGGAAATATTAAAATACTTCGTAGACAAATACATCCATTGTAGGAGTGTATTTTTCTATGAAATATTTTAATATTTCCACTGTGTATATGACTTTTGGTCGTTACATTGGTATCAGAGCCACATCTGATCTAGCCTTTGGCCTTCAACTCGTCATTAATCTTGTTGTCGTCAATGAAGCATTCGCTACGAAAAAGGAGGTTCTCCATTCTACCAGTCACTATTAGGCCTTTAGCCATTTGATAAATAGAAAAACAAAAAGCACAAAAAGAAAATAAAAAATTTGAAATATAAAGTCCAAAAAAAGATAAAAAATATTAGAAAAAAACAAATATAGTCCGATGCAAATTTTGAAGGAGAAGATTCATATATATAGAAAAAGGTTGTACATTAGTGCATGATAAATTCAAAAGGGAATCTTTGAAAATATCTTTAAAACTATACGTAAGAAGAGGAAGAGTAGATAATATTATCTTGATTCTTCATTAACTGGTTTACAAGCTCGTGGTATTAGCAACCCATGGTAATTTCCCATGGTATTTTCAAGGTAAAAGAAGAACTAAAGGAAAAAATCTCTTTATGTGAATGGTAAGTTTTACTTTTACGTGGAGAAAATTAACCAAGTCAAAGGAACATAAGTGGACATAGGACGATAGAAACCCGAAACCCTCCGCAAACAGTCACTGATAAGGGTTAGGGTTTGACTGCAGACCTCGTGCATTTGAAGATCCTGCCCCTCCGTTTCAACCAGCTTCGTTACCACCTTGATGTTGTATCCTTCTGACGTTGTTTGTACTTGTTCCCATTACCCGATTGTTGCCCTCGTGTATTATCCTCCCCGTGATTCAGTCGTGCCCCTCACCGTTTTCCTATCCGCAGTCGGTTACAACAACAGCAACAACTTATCAACTCTGGTGGAAGCTAGCGCGTAGTATTCGGAAGACAGTTATGGAGATGGATATGGTTGATTACTCAAAAGACCCTTTCGCGGACGTCTCCATCTGGACATCCCCTCCCTCGAACACAGACAGTCTGCGCCCTTTCAACAGCGACTTGTCAAATGTCATTGCACCTTTGCCATCAATTTTGGGACCCTCCTACCCAGTTGTTACCCTACCAGAGGTCCCCCTCACTTGGCGGATTTCCACTACCCCTCCCCCTTCGCCGACCTCCCTACAATTTTCAGCTCGATGTATAGGTCCTAACCACACCACGAGCTCCTCAGGTTACCCACCATACCCTTCATTCGCCAAATCACACTTCCCTACATCTACCCCTCTCGGGGAACCCTTGGTCTTCCCTCCTGATACCCCTCCCATGGCACCATTATCAACTCCCCTCTCCGACAGCTTTACAGGCATACCACCATATTTGGAAGCTAACCCTATTGGGCCTGGTCCGAACCCTTCAAACCCTCATCTCAGTGGCTCTTAGGAGGACATATCCGACAAGGACCACAGGCTGGGAAAGAAGCAAAAGTGTGTCAAAGCCAGGACACAGGACGTAGCAATCCGTTTGGGCGAAGATATCCAATGGGGTGAAACCATGGATACCGCAGATAGAGTCTTGGTAGGTAGGGTTCGATGGAGGAGCTACTCTGCAGCAAGGCTTAAGCAATGGACAGCAGTAATCTAGGGGCATCATCTAGCTGAGTTACCCTTCGTACAAACCTTTGTCCAGGGATGGTTTGCACTGCACTTCTCCAGAGCCGAATACACCAATTGGGTTCTATCTTCCTTCTGGCACATTGAACAGGGCCCCATGCTTTTACGACGATTGAACCCTCTTTTCGACCTTGAAAGGGAGCAATTAGGTGTTGGACCACTATGGGTTCGACTACCAGGCCTACCACTCCATTTTTGGTCTGAGGACATTTTCAGGCGCATTAGAAACGCCCTTGACACATACTTCGAGCACGATAAATCATACCTCACTACAAGCATAATGGCATACGCAAGGATACTAGTCGCGGGAGGAGCTACTCTGCAGCAAGGCTTAAGCAATAGACAGTAGAAATCTGGGGGCATCATCTGGCTGAGTTAGCCTTCGTACAAACCTTCGTTTGGGGATGGTTTGCACTGCACTTCTCCAGAGCCGAGCACACCAATTGGGTTCTATCTTCCTTCGATGGAACCCTCTTTCGACCCTGAAAGAGAGCAATTAGGTGTTGGACCACTGTGGGTTCGACTACCAGGCCTACCACTCCATTTTTGGTCTGAGGACATTTTCAGGCGCATCGGAAACACCCTTGACACATACTTGGAGCATGATAAATCATACCTCACTACAGGCATAATGGCGTACGCAAGGATACTAATTCATCTAGACACCAGGGAAGGGTTGCAGGAGCAAATCACTCTGCTCTGGAGACATTTCTCATGGATTCAGATCCTTGATTATGAGGGGGTCCCTTTCCAATGCAGGAGGTGCCATAAGGTGGGGCATTTATTTAGGGACTGTCCCCTGAATGGAAAAGCAAGAGAAATAGAAAAGGGAAAGACAATCCCAAAAAGGTTACAAAGGAACTTGAGAACCACACCTCCTCTGAAGTAGCAGCAACAACAACAGCAAAGGAGACTCCGAAGAAACACGACAAAGCACCATATCATCCTCTCTCTCCTCCTCTGACCAGGGCAAGGGCGGTTGCGACAGTTGCACTATCTTCGAGTATGTCCATATCTAACCCTTGCTCTATACATTTCTCTACTTCATCTTGTATCATAGCAACATCCTCAGTTGAACATCAGAGCTCTACATTTACGCCTTCGCCCCCCATGTCATTGGCCTGCACTCTGTAGTGCCCCC